>OX336417.1:228956-524544 GCA_946903255.1 Schistosoma spindalis
AACATGAACTCAACATAGTAGACGACTGGTGCAAACGCTGGAGGTTAGAGATCAACACAGAGAAATGCGGCTGGTTATGTATAGGAGACAGGTCTCTCAAACTAAAACTAACAATTAACAACAACACACTGTCCAGACTGGCATCACTAACTGACTTAGGGGTACACTACTCACGTCTTAATTTCTCTGAACACATCTCAGCCAAAGTATCTAAAATGCGGAAATTGCTTGGCTTCATTCTCCATAATTTCTATAAAAATGAATCCAAAATCCTTCTTTATAAAGTTTGTGTAAGACCTATCGCTGAATACTGCTCGTTCTTCTTTTCCAACCTACGCCTATCTGATATACTAAAGGTGGAAGGAATACAACGAGACTTCACCAGCAAAATACTTAAGACTGAATCAGTCGTTGACTACAGTTCCCGATGCCAAATCCTAAGAATAGCACCCCTTCGGAAGAGAAGGCTTAGGTCTAATTTGATTCTATACTTCAAACTACTCAAAAACCTTACTTATTCAACATGTAATATAGTTCTTGCCCGAAATTCACATGAATATGTACTTCGAAACAAAGAATCTACGGTCAAAGTTGAGAAATACAGATCAAAAACTCGGGAAAACTTCTTCCTCATCAAGTATGCAATAATTTGGAACAGTCTCCCCTCCGAAATACGCATGGCAGATGAATTACATACGTTTGTAAGGCTGCTTGATCAAGCCCTCATTTGCACTGATCTAACACATACGAACAGATCTGCGCCTCACTCAGATATCATAGGCTCTCTACATGTCTAAACCAAAATGGACCCCAAGTTCAGTTTGCCTTATTTTTCCTACTTTGCAGTTGTTTTAGTTACTTTTCCCACTCTATTTCTTCACTTAAAGTAGACAGGTAACTCACTGGACCTGCTGATACTGTCCAACTAAACTCGGTCGCTAAGAGACACACTACCACCCTAAAAAGTCAAGAGAACCGCGCAATCGACTGCCTACTACCGATCGAACTGCATCTTTGAAGCCTGTTACCCATCAACTGGTTAGGACAACACAAAAGAACATCAGCACCAAGTTAGTGTGAGTCTATCCTTGTTTATTGCTTATTTGCTTTTTACTCTTCTGGACACCATGTTGACTAGCAATTAATATTATTCCTCCACTCGTTACCTAATCTACAACCCATATACTTCTATACTTTTCCGCCCGTTTTATTAAACCACTATCCTACATTACACCCCTCTTAATGCTTATACTTTAATAGGCAAACTATACTTTATACTATAGTCAATTAAAGCACTGCATCGATGTCTTACCCACAGTTCATAATTTGTAACTGCCTGATAAGCTTGTAAAATGGTACTTATAGAAATAGTTTTCCAACAGATTGTGAAACAGAGGATTGTGTGAGGTATGATATATATCCAAGAATAAGCTTAAATGAGCCTAACATCACAAAAGGAGGGAGGGTGGAGTTACTGACCAGCAAGCATTGATGGTGAGGGCGATGACTTTAATCCACCCGTGTTTGTGGAGCAGAACATTTTATATGTATCAGGCTCTCTATGATTGAGCATAAGTCAATCAATCTGTGATATAGATTATCTTCCTACGCTCACCACTCAGACTCATGTTTCCAATTTTATACTGGAGTAGCTATTCTACTAAGACAACCTATAACATGCTAACTCGGACTTTTACACATGGATTGTGGCTGGCATCGGATGAAAAAAAAGAAAGAAAAAATCAGACAAAAAAAGATATAGTTATTAATATTTTCAACACTTCACCCTTTATATGCACACTCCCTTCTAATAAACAACTTTCCCTGTACCAACCTTAACTTCCCTTCCTTCATATGAGCTTAATCCAATTTGTTAAACATCACAATTCATTGTTCTTTATTACTACATTCTCTTGAATGGAGCCTCTGACTTTATTTCACTCTAACAAGAGATAATATGAATTTAATCTAATTTATTATACCTTTGTCTGTTCTACGTAATGTTAAGCAACGTTTGGAATCCATATCCAAGTGCCTTGTTGCTCTGCTGTTTCTCTTTTTTATTTTCTTCAGAATCTTGCTCCGAGGGCACAGCTATGAAACTTCTAACGTCTGGAACAAACTTGACGTAAGCGTCAACTCAAGGCCATGGTTTATAACAAGCGCTCTACGAGACTACTTTATAACAACTATAAACTTAATAAGTTAGGAAGCATGCTATGCTCCAACAAATGTTATAATTTGTAGATCATGCCTGTAAAAATGGCGTGTACCTGCTCATGCAGAAATATATTATTATTATTATTACCCGGTGATACTTCCCGGGTGCCCAGATCGAAGCAGATGGTTTTCTTAGGAGGGCCCCGCCGGAGCCTTCGACTTAAAAGTCTGATCTACAAAACAATGGAGCGACATGAGCAGATGCAGTCCCATGGAAGCCGGTGTCCGAGAAAAGGTCTCCTTGGGATCATGGAACTCATGTTGCGGTGGTTCCCAGCAAAAAAAAAGCTTATACAAGATATATTAATACACCAGGTTACTAATAATAATATGCCAAAAGAGTTAACAGTGGAAACCCTAGGTGTTTGTGTACGGGTAAAATAAACCAAGGGTAACAAATATACAATTATAAATACAAGTGGTGTATTGAGCAATATGGTAATAACAATTATTACAGAATGAATGTTACTTGAAAGCTGCTCCCTGGGATGACAACCACAAATAAGTCCACTCGATTTAACGTAGGTTCTTCTGCGACTGATGGCACCAACGTCGTGACTAGGAAGACAAAGGCCAATAGTATTGTGTAATCGTGATCCGGACCAAAATGCAAAGAGGCCTATAAGGATATTATAATACTATTATAGTCTTCGATCAAAAGCCGTGGCCAATAAAGCAGAAGGGCAGACGACGTGAATAGTGTATTATATTTTAATCCGCGCGGTAGTAAAAAGTGTGTTCAAATCTTATCAAAACAATTATCATCTTTTTTAACATAAGTGATACAGAAAAACAACGGATATTGAATTAAAATGTGGTTACAAAAAATCACGGAATATACGTCACCATATAACTCCCCCCCTAGGGCATACGTCGGTGGAAGTATGCCCGACGTAAAACTCTAAATGTTTTGGAGGGAAAAGAAAATTACACAACAAGAAGAATAGACAAATGTTATCAGAAAAAAAAATCGTATGCGTATACCTGTTTACGAACAAAATTGTTTTTCTTGCGGTAAAGAGAAAAAAAAATCGTTTCTCATTTTAATGTATATAAAAGGTTTAACAATAATAATGGAAAGTAGAATAATAATAATTATAATAATAATAACAATAATAATAATGTTTAATAATAATAACGGTAATTAAATTGGTAGTTGCCAAAAATAAATAAATAAATAGATACTTGCATATACTGTGTGTGCAGTTAATGATAAACTGAACGAGTCTAACGACGTTGAATAACGTTGCAGAAATAATAATAATAATAATAAACATCATATGAAACGTATGCACATGTAGAGAAAAATATAATGAGTTTATCAATTTTTGCAGTACATACGAAATGTTTTTTTTTAAAATAAAATTGCTCGAGAAAAAAAATGTTATTAGTAACTTTGCTAATATAGATGTTCGCTTACATTACCAAAATGACAGAATAAAGATTAATTAATGAATTCAACAAAACGTTTAGGAAAATGTACATGTCTTCCTGAACGAGTTGTTTTAGGAGCAGGTAAAATGGCGGAATTAGGAGCTACATTTGTGGGGGGTGTAACTTTAGAATCGTCCATTTTACGCAGTGTTGATGTCGCCGAAGTAGGTAAGGAATTATGTGGAAGTTTAGGAAACTGCGTTGTACGACTGCTGCTGTCTTTAGATGGCTTTTGACTGCCATGTGCTTCGTATTCTACAAAAGCAGGTTTTATCCTGTCAATTGAGACTGTCTCGTTTTTTTCGTTCTTTTTGATTGTAAAATATTTTGTTTGCCTCTCAAGTACTTCATACGGTCCTTCATACAGGTGTTGTAAAGGACGTCTTACAGAGTCAACACGAACGAATACAAATTTACACGTATCTAGATGTTTGCTAACTTGCTCTTTTAAGACAGCTGGTCGAGGTGAAACAGGTTTGATGTGATTCATATGGCTCATTAGTCTTTCGCAAAAAGAAGTGGGATCCGTACATACGGGTTTGCAACTATGCGTCACTAGTTGACCAGGTAAGGTTAAATTAGTTCCATAGACGAGCTGTGCAGGAGTACATTGGAGGTCTTCTTTAATTGTGGAACGTATGCTAAGTAAAATAAGAGGTAGGGATTCGCTCCATCTAGAAACATCAGGTTGTACCATCAGTGAGCTTTTTAGTTGTCTGTGGAATCGTTCTACTAGTCCGTTCGCTGCTGGATGGTATGCTGTTGTAGTGATGTGATGGATTCCCAAAATGCGGGTAAATTCGTTGAAAAGGTGAGATTGGAACTGCGAACCTCTGTCAGAAGTAATTGTGGAAGGTACACCAAAATTAGCGATCCATCTGTCGAGAAATACGGCAGCAACATTTTCGGCGGAGATGTCTTTTATTGGGCAAGCGATTGGCCATCTGGTAAAACGGTCTACTGCAGTAAAGATGTAAGTAAATCCGTTAGATGGGGCTAAAGGACCGACTAGATCAATATGAACATGTTGAAAACGATGGTCGGGTAGACTAAATGTTGACGGTGTTGTAATTGTATGTCTATGAATTTTGCTGCGCTGGCATTGTTAACAATTTCTAGTCCATTGTTTTATATTTGCATTCATCTTTGGCCAAACAAATCTTTCCGAAATCAGTTTCACAGTAGCGCGGATTCCTGGATGAGATAGAGAATGAAGGCAATCGAAAACTCTTTTTCTGTACGCTATTGGAACAAAAGGTCTGTGTATTCCGGTCGAAGTATCACAAATGATAGTAGAGTCGGAATGCGGTATAGGAACACTTTTTAAGGACAGGCTCGAATTTTGTTTACAAGCTACAAGGTCGGGATCATCTATTTGTAGACGTGCCATCTCTGATAAATCGATTCCTTTGGTGAAGGAAATTGCATCGACATTGAAACGTGACAGGGTATCCGCAACGACATTTGATTCTCCTTTTATAAACTGTATGTTGGTTGAAAATTGAGAAATATAGTCCAATTGTCGCGTTTCTCTTGGAGAATATCGATCACTTTTAGCGTTGAAAGCATAGGTTAAAGGTTTGTGATCCGTGAGTATCACAAAATCTCTGCCTTGAAGTAAGTGGTTAAAATGTTTAACAGCCAGATAAATAGCCAATAGTTCCCTACCAAAAGTACTATATCGCGTTTGAGTTGGTTCTAGCTTCTTTGAAAAGAAGGCAAGTGGTTTGATCTCATTATTCACTCGCTGTTGTAGTACCGCACCTACTGCTGCCTGAGATGCATCTGTACACAAGATTAGTGTTGCTTCCGGATCAGGGTTTATGTAGGTCAGCATAGTTGTAGCAGTGATTGCTGTTTTAGCTGCAGAAAAAGCATCTTTCGCTTCGGGGGGTAATGTGAACTTTTTAGCTTTGCCTTTTAACACCTCGGTCAAAGGTTGTAGAATGGCTGAGCAATGTGGAATAAAGCGACGATAAAAATTGATCATCCCCAAAAAACGCCGAAGTTTATTCAATGAATCGGGTTCTGGGAAGTTCTTGATGGCTTCTATTTTTGTATCCAACGGTTTAATTCCATGTTTGTCGATCATGTGACCTAAAAACTCTAAACTCTCGACCCCAAAAATACATTTGGATGGATTAATAACTATGCCATATTTCTGAAATCTTTCGAATAATTGATGTAGGTGATCAATGTGTTCGTGGAACGACTTGCTAGCTATCAACACATCATCAATATACACGAAAACGAAATCTAGGCCTTTGGTGACCTCATCCATAAATCGTTGAAAAGTTTGTGCGGCGTTCTTTAATCCAAATGGCATTCTCAGGAATTCAAACAAACCAAATGGAGTAATGATGGCTGTTTTTGCTATGTCCTCGTGTGCTACTGGGATTTGATGGTACGCTCGTACAAGGTCGATTTTAGAAAAAAAATGTTTGCCGTGTAAAGTGAGCGAAAAATCATGTAAATGAGGGATTGGGTAACGGTCCGGTAACGTTAGGTTGTTCAATGACCTATAATCACCACAGGGTCGCCAATCCTGATCCCGCTTGGGCACCATATGGAGTGGAGATGCCCATGGGCTACTTGAAGGACGTATTATACCTAGTTGCATCATGTGGTCAAATTCAGCCTTTGCAACATTCAGTTTGTTCGGTGGTAATCGGCGTGGACGTGCCGATGTTGGTTGGCCTTTTGTGATTATCCGGTGTACTACAGAATGTTGGACCGTGTTTTCACTGTAGTCCGGTTTCGTTATTTTGGGAAATTTAGATAAAATAGTGGTGAATATGTCGTTTCCTGGAGTGTCAATTTTAATACTATGTATGTGGTAGTCTGACTGAATTCCCAGGACTTGAAGTTTAGTGCAGGAATCAATAAGTTTTCTTCTTTTTACGTCAACTAATAAGTTGTAGAAGCTTAAAAAATCTGCACCTAATATGGGGTGGCGGACGTCAGCAATAATAAATACCCAGGTTAAATGACGTTTAATTCCCAAGTCTAATGTTAGAAATTGTTCGCCGAATGTCTTTATTTCAGTCCTGTTAGCCGCCCTTAGGGTATATTTTCCACCCTTAGGAACAGGTTTGTTGGCTAAGGTAACTGGAATAACGCTGACTTCTGCTCCAGTGTCTACTAAGAATTTATATCCTGATGTTTTATCAAGGACATGGAAAAGGCGAGTATGAGGATCACTCGAAATATTTGTTGTTACCATGGTTTGGTTGACACCTTTAGGTGAGGAAAATGACTTGAAAAATTTACAAGACGTGACGCATTTCCTAGCTTTGTCACCGTATTTTCTATGGTACCAACATATGTGATCATCATATTTCTTTCCTTTTGAGGTGTCTCGATTCTTACTCCCTCGGGAACTGGAGCGAGACCTTTTAGATGTGAGATTGGAAAGTAATAGTTGTAATCCATCTAGTTTATTTTCGAGACTGGCAATGGTTTGTTCGTGATGTGCTCGTAGTTCGCCTAATTCGGCTGTTAACGACGCTATTGTAGGAGTTTGCCTGTCATTCGAAGTCTCTGATAGTGTCTGCACATACGGTGTAGTACAAGGTGTTACCTCTAAAATTTTGTCGGCCATGCTAGCTAGATTCTCTAAATCTAAAGGTTGGCTAGAAGCACAAAGAATTTGCTTAACTACCGTTGGTAAACGTTGTAGCCAAATTTCCTTCAGAAAAACATCATCAACTTTATAAGGTCCAGCTAACTGCCTCATCTGGCGTAATAATTGGGAGGGTGACTTGTCACCTAACTCACACTCGTGTAGGAATTGTTGTAGCCTCTTTTCGTCCGATAATGAGGTACGTTGGATGATGGCCTGCTTTAACTGGTCATATGCATTAGCTGCAGGGACATTATCTATGAGATCCGATACCTCAGATGCTACTTCCGTCGGCAGTATTCCAAACACAAAAGAGTACTTTGATGTTTGTGAACGTATGTTACGCCGCTGAAACTGTACTTCCACTTGTGCAAACCAAATACGTGGATTTAATCCGCTAAATGGAGGCACATTCATCAAGTTTAGAGCGTTTAACTCTGTTGAAATGCAGTCCTGGCTAATGCCATCAGCGTCGGATGGATACATTACAAATGTATAAAAGAAATAATTACTACCAAAAGGAAAAATAACGCCGAAATGTTTGTGAATGAACTCAGAACTAGTTTCGAAAGTGAAATTTACCGGCTCACGAGATTTGTGGTGGTTCCCAGCAAAAAAAGCTTATACAAGATATATTAATACACCAGGTTACTAATAATAATATGCCAAAAGAGTTAACAGTGGAAACCCTAGGTGTTTGTGTACGGGTAAAATAAACCAAGGGTAACAAATATACAATTATAAATACAAGTGGTGTATTGAGCAATATGGTAATAACAATTATTACAGAATGAATGTTACTTGAAAGCTGCTCCCTGGGATGACAACCACAAATAAGTCCACTCGATTTAACGTAGGTTCTTCTGCGACTGATGGCACCAACGTCGTGACTAGGAAGACAAAGGCCAATAGTATTGTGTAATCGTGATCCGGACCAAAATGCAAAGAGGCCTATAAGGATATTATAATACTATTATAGTCTTCGATCAAAAGCCGTGGCCAATAAAGCAGAAGGGCAGACGACGTGAATAGTGTATTATATTTTAATCCGCGCGGTAGTAAAAAGTGTGTTCAAATCTTATCAAAACAATTATCATCTTTTTTAACATAAGTGATACAGAAAAACAACGGATATTGAATTAAAATGTGGTTACAAAAAATCACGGAATATACGTCACCATAATGTGCACTAATGGTCTGGAATCAGAGGTTTTCAACATTCACTTTCTATCCATTCGATTTAGCAAACAACAACTCCGCAGCGTGAAAGTAGTGCGCAGGACGTTTCTTTTTAGTAGCTGTATGCGCGTGGTCGTATTGAAGCATTTCGAGCGAAAGAGCTTACCCTCCGCACACTCGGCCATATTAGGGCATTTGGTCACTGTGTGTATATAACATGCCACTGCAAAAATATTTACATAAAAGAATTTCAAGAATTTGTTCACTAATATATAAGCATATTAAAATGACTTTGATTTCGCCTTAATAAAATACAGGTATGTAGAACGCGCACTTTTCGAACGGAAAGTTTAGTTTTAACGTGGTTTGCATCCCTCAAACTTTTGCTGTGTTCTTACGCAACGAAAGTACCTTTTCTGGTCTAAAGCATTTCTTCTTAGCTATATGATCGGTAGATTACTTTGCTTTTTGAATTCCATCCAATTTAATACTTAACTGTGGTTTTACCTCAGCTTACTATTCGTTTTTTTCAGTTTTTCACGTAAAGGCTAGTTCAGTTTATCTCATCCGTTTTATCCATTTTTCCCGTTTATAGTGTGCTTTTGAGTGTATTTTTAACGGTCTTAGGCTTTTGCTAGCATTTATAATACAGTTTACGTCGATATAGTCATGAAAAATTCATGCAAACTAGCTGGATGCTGTTTTGCTGTTACATCTGGCATGTAGTGCGACAACTGCAAAGGTTGGTTCCATGAAGCGTACACAGATCTCACAGCAACTGCTTACAACAGACTCAGCAAGTCGGATCATAAGTGGGTATGTTACGTGCAGCACGGATGCCGTAGTTTTGCTGAGTAACATCATTATCCTATTGACAGGTCTGCGAAATAAGTTGTCAGCGAGCTTGCAAAAAGACAGTCATAAAACAGGTAGAAAAACAAGGGTACGCAACCAAAACAAGAATAGGGATGTCGGTAGGTCTACCATCGATGGAGCATGCATTGGCACTAATGATGATATACTGAAAGTCAGCACCATCATTACGTCGACGGTGACGGACTCCCTCAGTAAACTCGGGTCTCCCAGCTCAGGGTCGTTGAATGCAATAGTGGTTCCCAAAAACTCTGTAGATGATTGGACCCACGTTAACAGAGCTAAAAAGGACCAGGCGTCACCGTCCAAGCTGAACGTCCCAAGTGTTGTACGGAAATCAACTAGTGATTTGATCGCACAGTCTACCCTCAAGAATGTCCGTCCGGTCATCAAAAGGCCTTCAAACAACGTGTTGAACCTAAACGCACCGGAAAACCTGGGAAAACAATAACGGTTCGTGATGACTCTCTCATAATCATGAACCTCAAAGACAATCCTGACCTTCCTCTCAGTTTCCAGGACGAAAATGACAGGATGCTCTGGAGTGAATTGAACAAAAAGCTTGAACTTCCTAGAATAGAGCCTTTGACGGTCACACGGCTCACTCGGGGGAAAGGAATCTAAACATCAAGATCACCCGAGGTTACTTCGTGTAACACTTATGAATGCTACCGACGTAGAGGATGTCCTGCTACCTATTCACTTACTGAAATCCGATGGGAACGCAAGAATACTGCCCGACGTACCGTATTCTGAGCGCAATCTCACCCGGAATATCGCTAAAAAATCTCGAGAGAAGTTTTTCCGCGGAAGAAATATAATTGTGCAAGCTGTACCGCAAAACACGGACCCCAGTCAAGCAAACTCTGATATTCGGGAATGGAAATTCATCAAACAGTCCTTGGGGCTCAAAAACATACTGACCCAACATGTGATGAGACTAGCCAAGAAGGACGGTGATTCTAGACCCCCACTAATGAGGATAACTTTTCCATCCTTCCATATGGCGGCTGCAGCACTGGAAGCATTTCGTGTCAACAGACGTCGGTTGCCAACTGTGATCCATATGCACCCGGACAGGCCATATAAGGCCAAGCTGGAGCTGACCATTCCACTTGTGGACTGTCTTGAAGGTAAAAAAAAACGTGTGAAGGACAGGGCCTAACAATTCGGCAAACCTTATATAGGTAGGCTACCTGTCCACTCACGTTATGTTTGTGGGTCGGTAATTGTCAACATTTGCTTCAGGTCCTGTTTTAATTTTGGGAATGATATGTGTAGTTTTCCAGGCAGTAGGGTAACACGCTATAGAGAGTGATATCGCAAATAGTTTGAGAAGCAAAACACACATATCTCCATCTTCACGTTTTAGCTGGAATACTATCTGGTCCATCAGTGTATGAGTGTTTCAATGTAAGAAGCCCCAATGAGCATCCACATCAAGTTGAGGGTGAACATCCCAATGCACCTGTTGTAGATAGTCCTTTAGAGCTGACACGTTCAACCATTTCAAATTCCAGCGCCTGTTGTTGTTGTGATATCTTAGCCCAGTTTTGCTGACAAAACTGAAGGCCATGACGGCGTAATCGCTTTTCCCCAGGGGAGCCAGAATTGAGCGGTTTTTAACTAGAAATTCTTCGGTTGTAAGAACACAGTCTAAGAGCGACGGTGTCTGACTGTTCCTCCAACGAGTTGCCGACTTCACATTTCCGTATAATCCCAAATCCTAAATGAGGTTGAAGAACCGAGCATCAATTGATTTTTCACCTCCAATATACGTGAATGTTGAAAAACTCTGATTCCAGACCATTGGTGCACATGAGTTCCATGATCCCAAGGAGACCTTTTCTCGGACACCGGCTTCCATGGGACTGCATCTGCTCATGTCGCTCCATTGTTTTGTAGATCAGACTTTAAAGTCGAAGGCTCCGGCGAGGCCCTCCTAAGAAAACCATCTGCTTCGATCTGGGCACCCGGGAAGTATCACCGGGTAAATAATAGTGAGGTTAGATGAGGGTAATAAGGAATGATGGTAAACCAGTTGATGAGGTTGATTGAGATGGTTGAGCCACGACCATCACGACGCGCAATGCTGACTAGTGTTGGAATAAAGTTAAGGGTGGCCAAACCAAAACGTGGCATCAGTCCTTGAAGTCACTTACTTCTAGTCTTAGCCATGTTGGTAGATGCAGACTACTTCGTTCACTAGGAACTTTGCCAGAAACATCATGAAAGTGATAAATCACATTTAGAGTTTCTGATTGGCTGATTACTATACTGCTACCACGGTTAGTAGCATTCCAGAATTTTCGGGAAACCGAAGGATATCTAAAAAATTTAAGAACCCTACATTTTCTGTACAAAAATGAACCTTTGGAATAAAGTGCTGCCTACGTATTTTGAGCCTTTTCCCACGTGTTCACGTCGCTGTGTAGTCCTAGCCTGAGGGTTACTAGAAGGGCTTAGGAAATAAATCTAGGGTTCACTTAGCAAGACTTATCAGTGGTGACGGGAAAATTACAATGAATATTTGTTTGGAGCTACTAGAAGATTATATGAAGCGTCAAGAGAAGCGATTTGAACATTCTCAAATCAAAATCATGGGAGCCGTTATGCAGAAATTGTAACTGTCCCAGAAAACCCCTGCTTCTGGTGAATTACAAACAGCCCATCCATGAATTTAATTTTGATGGTGTAGCAGGTGTTACTTTTGACTCTCGGTTTAAGAACTATGATGACTTGATCCGTGCAGACTTGATGACGCCTCAAAAGTCAGAAATACTTCTAAGAAAACCTGGGACGACGGAACATGAACATCATAATAACTTTATTCTCCCAAACAACCCACGAGACCTTAGTTTTGATGAAACATTTAAAACCCTGTCTCAAAACTTCGGATAACAGTCCTCTCTACTTAATATCCGTTACCAATGCTTAAAGAGAGATTTGCAAATCTATGTGCCTTCAATAAACTGGTCATAGGCGGGACTATATTCCCATATAAACGCACACACAAAACCACATGGACTTCACCGGATCACACCACACAGAACCAAATGGACCATATCTGCATCAACAAAAATTCAGGAGGACGATGGAGGACGTGAGAACAAAGAGAGGAGCTGATATAGAATCAGATCATCACTTGCTGGTCGTCAAGATGAAATCGAAACTCAAGAGGCACTGGACAACGGGGAGGACAATATCACAAAAATTTAATATGGCTCTTCTTCGGGATACTGACAAACTCAATGAATTCAAGATAACCCTCAGCAATAAGTTCCAAGCCTTTCATGATCTACTCAATGGAGAAGGAACTACTATGGAGAGCAACTGGAACGAGATAAAAGAGGCAATCACTTCAACATGTCATGAGGTTCTTGGCCAAAAGAAGCACCATCACAAGGATTGGATCACGGTCGATACACTGGATAAGATTCAAGAAAGGAGGAACAAGAAAGCAGCAATGAATACCAGTCGAACAAGAGCAGAAAAAGTCAAGGCACAGGCTGAATACACAGAAGTAAACTAGCAAGTGAAAAGGAGCATCAGAACTGACAAACGTAAATATGTGGAAGATTTGGCATTGACGGCGGAAAAGGCTGCCAGAGAAGAAAACATGAGACAACTGTATGACACAACAAAGAAACTCTCTGGAAATCACCGTAAACCAGAACGACCAGTGAAAAGCAAGGAAGGCAAGATAATCACCAACATTGAAGAACAACGAAACAGGTGGGTAGAACACTTCAAAGAACTCTTGAATCGACCAGCCCCACTGAATCCATCCAATATCGAAGCAGCACTCACGGACCTCCCAATTGATGTTGGCGCACCGGCAATTGAAGAAATCAGCATGGCTATCAGACAAATCAAGAGTGGCAAAGCAGCAGAACTAGACAGCATTCCAGCAGAGGCACTGAAAGCAGACGTAGCGGCAACTGCAAGGATACTCCAAACTTTCTTCAGAAAGATCTGGGATGAGGAACAGGTACCAAAAGACTGGAAAGAAGGACTTCTAGTCAAAATACCAAAGAAAGGCGATCTCAGCAACTGTGACAACTACAGGGGAATCACTCATCTTTCAATACCAGGAAAAGTCTTCAACAGGGTATTGTTAAACAGGATGAAGGACTCTGTAGACGCCCAACTTCGAGACCAACAGGCAGGATTCCGTAAGGATAGATCGTGCACAGACCAAATCGCAACTCTACGGATCATTGTGGAACAATCAATTGAATGGAATTCATCACTCTATATCAACTTCGTTGACTACAAGAAAGCATTTGACAGATTGGACAGAACAACCCTATGGAAGCTTCTTCGACACTACGGCGTGCCTCAGAAGATAGTCAATATCATACAGAATTCCTATGATGGATTAAACTGCAAAATCGTTCATGGAGGACAGTTGACAAACTCCTTCGAAGTAAAGACCGGTGTCAGGCAAGGTTGCTTACTCTCACCCTTTCTCTTTCTCCTGGTGATCGACTGGATCATGAAGACATCAACATCTGAAGGGAAACACGGGATACAGTGGATAGCTAGGATGCAATTGGATGATCTAGACTTCGCAGATGATCTGGCTCTTCTATCGCATACGCAACAACAAATGCAGGAGAAGACAACCAGTGTAGCTGCAGCCTCAGCAGCAATAGGTCTCAATATACACAAAGGGAAAAGCAAGATTCTTCGATACAACACAGCATGTACCAATCCAATCACAATTGACGGAGAAGCTTTGGAAGATGTAAAAACCTTTACATATTTGGGCAGTATCATCGATGAACACGGTGGATCTGATGCAGATGTGAAGGCACGGATTGGCAAAGCAAGAGCAGCATATTTACAACTGAAGAATATTTGGAACTCAAAACAATTAGCAACCAACACCAAAGTCAGAATTTTCAATACAAATGTCAAGACAGTTCTACTGTATGGGGCGGAAATCTGGAAAACCACCAAAGCCATTATCCAGAAGATACAGGTGTTTATTAACAGTTGTCTACACAAAATACTTCGGATCCGTTGGCCAGACACCAACAACAACAACCTATTGTGGGAGAGAACAAATCAGATCCCAGTGGAGGAAGAAATCAGGAAGAAGCGATGGAAGTGGATAGAACACACATTGAGGAAAACATCCAACTGCGTCACAAGACAAGCCCTCATATGGAATCCTCAAGGTCGAAGGAGGAGAGGAAGACCAAAGAATACATTACGCCGGGAAATGGAGATAGATATGAGAAAAATGGACAAGAATTGGATGGAACTAGAAAAGAAGGCCCAGGACAGAGTGGGTTGGAGAATGCTGGTCGGCGGCCTATGCTCCATTGGGAGTAACAGGCGTAAGTAAATTGGAGAGACTCAAACAAGACTTTATCAATGCTGTGGACAATGGGTATCCGTGGTAAACACCAGTTGCTATCAGATGATGAAGCAATTTGTAGGATGAATGCTATATAGGATCGTTAAGATAAATGTACCCAGAGGAAAATATTTCACTGAGATGACAAGTACCATTTAATCCTGATGATCAAGTGTTAATTTCATTACGGAGTGACTAAACTTACAACTCATTTCTTTCAACAGATCATTTGCTATATGACATATTCACTATGGCATCAAACATTTTGTATGTCTTAGTTTTACTAAAGAAAACAAGCTTTAGAAAACCACTGATGTTTGCACCCACAAAACATGAATAATTGAGGTATTCATCAAATAATCACAGATTAAAGCATATGACAAATACTCAAACAAAAGATAGAGATATCTTGAATCACGAACCGAAAATGGGGTTGTATAATCTTCCCGACGATAGTGTAACTAAGATTATATGATTATAATAGACTGCTACTCTTGTGATACTGCGTAAAGGTGTACTCAGTAGTTGTCATTAGGTTATCAAAGATGTCTTCATAGAAGCAATTTATCAAACAGGAATAATCGCGATGTGGGTTCGCCTTTAGCTACCCTTCATATGATGAATCAACTCGGATTAGTAGATAAATATCTTTTATATCTAGTTTAGGAAAGTAGATTTCACCGTTAAAAATGGTGAACAGGTTATCGATAACTAATGTGGGTTCAGTTGCAGTGTCACATTTAATCTGGTAGAGACACCCGCATTAATCCAGAGCTTGCTGTTATACATCTTTATGAAGACTATAGAAGCTGCCCACGGACGGAGAGAAAATGACGTCAAAATACTCGGGTTTGGGGGTCTGTTTCTATGTCCGGATCGCAACTAATTTGAATACATGGACCTCCCCTTAAAATCTGAAGTATCAATTCTGTGAGTGACCTATTAAATATCTGAGATTTATATTGACAGCCCTGATTGCTCCCTAACGACGGGAACATCCAGCAAATACCTGTACCGCATGTTGTCAACAATTTGCACCCTATATTTTAATATTTACTACTCAGTGTTTCTGATGCCTCTACACAATGCTACTTACCTATCTTCTGGAGAAGGAATAATCAGCGAAACTGGTCAAAATAGTATTAAAACAATGACTGAAAATTTAAAGACGCTCTCTGAATTTGAACCTCTCCCAACATATCATTTTACACAAACTTTCAGAGAACCGAAAAAGTTAACAAATACTTCCAAAAAAACCGACTTTTGCGGAGAAACGTTGTGGGAAAATCGTAAAAGGAGCCAGTAGAAGTCACAGTATTATTATTTCGTACAGCAGTGTCTGAGCATCTGTAGCTGTTGGCGCACTTCCTGGGAGGATTATTTTTAGGCTTCTTATCGAGGCAATACTGTGGCACTATTGAGGCATAAGTGGGTTGACATTTTGGGGTAGTTGGGTGTTTGGGCTGAGGATGAGTGGTTGCAGCTGCTTTATGTGCTGTCTTGTTCCTAGGACTAATAGTAGCATCCGACGTGCCTCCGTTTTTGGGAGGGGTAGTGTATAGTTTTTTAGGATTTATGCAGTGGCAAGCGCTGTAGCTGCCACGGCTACGTAGTCTGGGTTGATTAGTTTGTGTTCCATTGAAGATTCGACGCTGGATAGCAGTCCTATCATGGATGATTCTAATCTTTTTAAATGTTGGAATACGCCTAAGTAATGACTGACTATTGAGGAGATGATTAGCTTCAGTGGTACTACCAGACTGAAATAGAATGGGACAGGAGACTTTAGTGTGTTTTTTACGTAATCTTCTTGTTACACACCAAGATTGTGACAATCCACATTCTTGTAGTAGAGTATTTCTAACAATCTACGTTCGCACTATCAGGTATATTATACACAATAACATTTTGCATACACTGAAGTCTTTTTAACACTTCAGATGATATATGGTTAATTACTTTTTCGGCGTTTTTTATAACTTCGAGATCAGGATTTTCTGGAATATTGACTAAATATTTGTACGGTAATAAATCTTTGATAGTTTGAGTGAAGCTGAGTTCTGTTTGGCTGCTATTAGTGATGAGATTATTGGAATGTGTATCAAAGTTTTTAAGGCCGATATGGTTACACACAGACCTGTTGCAGGTGTCTACCGGATGGTCGCCTTGTGCATAGTTATTTGGGGGATGGAGTACATATCTGGGTGAGTAGTCAAGATCTACATCATCGGGCTGGCTATTGTAGGGAGGCTTACATGTACTCCGTGGACCGCTACTCAGGATGGCCGATTGTAAAATATTTGATTGTTTGGGGTCAGCCGAACTGTCCAAATACTGCTCACAACATGTGATGCTATTGTTTGGACTGGCAGATGGTGTCGACTCTAACGGCATATGACTGCTCTTATTTATATCTACAAGCGATATACAAGGTAGTGAAATGTCGTGCCCAAGTAAACGGTGCCCGTTTATTGTTGCTGAGGGAAGATCAGAGTAGGATGCAGACTGATCAATGTGTTTATAAGTTTTCACATTATTCGCTTTAGTGGCTGATTTAGATTTTTTGCAAGCGCTATAGGCGTCAGGAGAGATTGCATGTTTTTTAGATGGCCGGGACATTATTGTAAGGAATGGGAGTATGAAGTTTAATTTAGTGAACAGCGACAGTTATAATTTCACTTGATACACGTGTAAAGTTTAATGGTAGGATCAGATCCAGTATTAGTTAAGATCAAATATATTAACGTTAATTGGTGATAATAGAGAGCGTGAGGACCAGCAAAATTAAAGTATGACGTTGACAGAACCCTATCAGTGATGAGTTATCTATCGCTAACAAATGTTAAATTAAAGGGAAGAACTAATAGGAGAATTAAATAATACCAATGTTTCAATATCAATGTTTCTTCAAATTCCATTTGCAGCCTATTTATCATCAGAATGTAGTTTATGGTGACCGTATTACCATTTAAACAATTTTTAATACTATGTTTTGACTATTGGTGTTTACCGTACAGAAATGCACAGTATTGCGGAAGGAATTCAAGGCAAGTACTCATATCATGTATTGAACCGATCCGAACACGAGGTGCATGTTTGCTCTCAGACATTTATGAATTGATGAATGCCCGAATTACTCTGATACATATCTATCTGTTGTAGATTTTGTAACATCCCTTGGCCCCAAACAATTCAATAACAACCTTTTAATGATATGCTGCACTTGTAGCTTGAATTCAGTTTGAAGTACTTTGAAATGTTCTCATGATGTGTCTATAGAACAGTGCTTTTTCCGTATGCTTTGATACTCCCAGAGATGTCTAAGTCTGCGATTGATCAGTAGCTATGCTGTATATGTTCATCGTATGCGATATGCTTGCATATTTTCTTAACGTCGCAAATAATATAGACGAAGGTGGATGATTGTCGGCAGTGGAATGCGAGATTCGCGTCAATATATCCTATTTATGTCTCGTCATATGGATGTACCCGCGTAACATAGATGATGTTCATTCCGATTGAAATCGCATTGTTATGAATGCAAATTATAGCTACGTGACGCTGAAAACAGCACGTAATTTATGATCATGAGTTGTAGTACAAAAGACTCGCTCCAAAAGCGTACCTTCCTACAATTTATCACCTCGTATTTTACCTTGTGGAAGCAAGTGAGCACTGAGTCGTTATAACTTTGCACTCACCTGACCAATTAATTTAATATCCTTGATCCAATGTCTCGGAAGTGCTCGGTTAGTTGGTGCCAAAATAGCGAAATTACGATAGTGAAATGAAATACATGTCTTATTTTTATAAATTTGTCACTATCTAGTAAGTGTTTGTGTCCACGTAACAGCTACAACCAACAAGTTCAATAAATTAGTTAGATCACACGGAAATATAACTATAAGTTTTTAAACATCATGATGGTCTGGCTGTTTTCTATGTGAATGTGAATATGGTATTTAGAGTTGAAAAGAAAAATGGGTTGCAACAAATTTCTAAACAACAGTGCAACGTTCAAACTAGTAGTCAGTTGTTGATAAATTTCGATTCAAGTAACTTCATTTGTACTAGGACGACAAGAAACTGATGTAACAAATTTATTAATGAATTATATTTTATTGTTCGTCTACCAGTTATCGAATATCAAGTTGTTGAAATTTGTTTGGTATAAGTCAATGTTATTCACTTGTAAAATGTGATTTCTGAATAGGCTCTGAGAATGGATTTTATAGTGTTGTTGAAATTTTCTGTTTTAACTGATTTGTAGATAGATCTTGTCGTTGATTGGTGACAGTTGTAAAACTTACGGAACCTGTTCACACTTAAATACCTTGTCGAATATAAGGCGATAAATGTGGAGCAATAAGCCATCATAACCTCAAAAGAGATTTGAGGACGCCACTTCTAGAAACTATTGAGTTATCGTGTCATATGAATAAAAAATATAAACATCTCAAGTTGATTTTCATTGACCCAGCATCAGAGTGGATCATGTTAAGCTTCGAAATGAATGCAGCCATTCGCTCATTTAAATCGTTGGTAAGGTAATTGTTCCTGAGTTTAAACTAAATTCAAACTTCCCTTTTTAATTTATTTTAATGGTTTGACATGAAATAAATTCAAATGGAATAAACTTCGTTGTTACTGAGTAGTTAAACGTCAGGTTGAATAGGAAATATTATCATCCAAATCTGTGTATACGGTGCTGAGTTACTACAACTACGTTGAGCACACTAGTGACTAAACACGTAAATGGTATAATTGTTTCAATTGAGATAGTTAACAACCCGTTTATATAGTAAGAATCTTCTCATTCATCCATCATTAATTTTTGATATTTGTTTGACTATAACTAACGATGCTGCCAATAAACGTGACCCACTTAAAAGTGGGTAATTCAAATTTTCAGTCTGGTTTCCTCATATTATTTTCGAGTTGTGCCAAGTAACTATACTCGTTTTCTTATTTATCTATTCGCGGTGAAAAATGACTTATATTGATTTAGAAGACATGAATAATTCAAATTTAGTTTCGTCAAGGTATCACAATTGCATCTTGTTATAGTTAAACTCGATTCAGATCGACTATAATCAACATGAACTATGGTTCCGAAAACAGGTTTTTTCCGGATGATCAAATTCAACGGAGAGGGAGCAGTGGAGATACCAAAGAACAGACTTTATGGAACCTTGTTTTTAGTTTGTGCAAAAACTATTAAATAACGTCGGCTTTTGATAACTGTTTCTCAATGTGACAGATATTTCGACATATTTAATTCAGACGCGGGAGAATTAAACTAAAAAAAATAAAACACTTTAATTTATAGATAATTAATTGACATATTTGTGGATTCTTGATTATCTCAACAATTTGCAAGTGCGACACCACTCGCTCTGATTTACTGCCACTTAAATACATTTTCCCATCATTGACGACTCTGCTCCACACATTTATTTATCCATAGAATAATACACGCGACAGTATGACCTTAAATACAATTGCACAGCTTTACAAATTAATGTCGTCAAAAAACATTGTTCCATAACTGAATAGTGATATTCAAGTATATAGTAAGGCGTGATTTCGCTTTCATGATGATTGTCATGGATTGTTTGATGGTTTGACAATTTGTATTTTGTCTTCTGCATCTCTCTCAAGAAGTGATTCATGTTTAGATGCTGTTCTTTATTTCAGACCACAATTTTTTTGAAAACTCACAAAGATTGTTTGAACGATTTACAAGAAAACATTATCCAAAAGTAATACACTATTCTCGATGAACAGTCTTTGTTTGATTTGAACTCAACATGTGCTTCTTACCTTATCACTAATCCGTTTAAATCCAGAACTGTACATTGTCGATTCAGCCAAAATTATTTAGTTGAATATTGCGCATAATCATCACATCTACTTGGATTCTATTAATTCAATATGCCAGTTTTCTAAAAAGGTATTCCTTTAAAACAATCAATGACATTAGTGCAAAATATCTGTAGAGCGAACTTGTAGTACTTCACCAGAGTCTTGAATACGGGTCTCGGATAGACAACACACGTCAGTATTAAGGCTTTCCAAAGACATAGCCAGCCCTATCCATTGTCCGACCTGCATAAGTGTGCGAACGTTGAAGGCAGCCAGTTTGAATGGTGCACGTGGTTTCAGAAAAACTACTTCAGTACTTGTATTCGGTGGTAGCATACAATTTTCAACTAGGCAGTGACTCCAGAACGTTTAGATAGAGCCAAATTTCTACCATGAGGAGCTTCTGGATAAGTCAAAAAATACGGATACATGAAGTGGGAGCAAAATGGAAAATAAATGACGTAATAAGTAATAATAATAACAGTAAGAATAATAGCAATAAAAATGATAATGTGAATCGTTTGATAGTTATTTGTAGCAAGAAAATTATTTTCCATAAATGTCAACATTTCATCATGTTTGTGTGTGCTGTGATACTGCCCGGGTGCCAGACCGAAGCAAGTGGTTTTCTTAGGGCGCCACACCCCGAGGCTTTGACCTAAATATCTGACCCACATGGCAGTGGAGCATCGTGAGGAGATGCAGTCCCATGGTAGCCGGTGACCAGCGATTGGTTCATACGTCATATGTCCCTTCAGGATACGGGAGCTCATGTGCATCATTGGTTTGGGATCCGGTTAAAGCGCAGGACATTCGCTTTACGTCCTCTCATTCTCGTAAACATCATCCTCGTCACGGGAAAACAGTGAGTAGGACTTCCCTGGAAGAGGCTGTATAGACGTGGCCGTGTGAGAGCATTTCGAGGGAGTGGGCGGAATCTCCCAACTCTCGGCCATACCAAGGCATTTGGGAGCTTCTACCGTAAAAAAGTTCAGCGGATGTGCAATCGATATCTTCTTTGATATTTCAGCGGATCCCCAGCAATGCGAGATACAGTGCATCACTACACTTCCATATGTCAGCTTGTGCTATCAGAGAACTTTTTAATTGGCAGTGAAAATTTTCGACCAGACCATTAGCTACTGGAAGATAAGCTTTAGTTTTGATATGGTGTACTCCCAGAAGTTTGGTAATTTCCTGAAATATGACGAATTGGAACTGGAGGCCACGGTCTGTATTAGCGATTGAGGGTACTCCATAATTTGTTATTCACCAGTCAAGGAATATGGCTGCGATTGTCTTTGCCGATTTATCTTGGAAAGGGCATGCAATCGTCCATCTGGTACACCTGTCGATCGCAGTAAGAATACGATTGAAAGCGATTGATGGTGGCAGGGGACGAACTATGTCAGAATGAATATGTTGAAAGCGTTCATCAGGCGATGGAAACTTTCCCGGCAAATTCGCGCGACTGCTAAAGTATCTGTCGCCAACACGCTTTTGATATAGTGTGCAGGTTATTGTCCGTTGAATCGTCGTAAATGATAGATGAATCTGAGAAACGAGAAATGATGGGTTTGAAGATCAAGTTAGACTTTTCTTTGCAGGTTTTCGGGTCTGCGTCGTCTACTTGAAATTTTGTTATAGTGTCAAGATTAATATCGTGTTTCTGTACCAGCATATTGATATCTTTTCTAGATAAGTCGTCTGCGACGAAGTTGGTATGTCATGGACGAACTGGATGTCTGTAGTGAATTGTGAAATGTTGTCTAATTGTCTTACCTGAAGTAGAGAATGTCTTTCGTTCGACAAGTAGAAAGAGTAGCATAAAGTTTTATGATCAGTCATTATGAAAATGTTTCGTTGTGTTGGGAGGCCGAAGTGCTTTACTGAGAAATAAATAGCTGGTATTTCCCGTCCTATGACGACGACGGTCGTTTGGAGATAACTGCTGTTGTTGTAATGTTGTTATTTACTCGTTGATGCAGTACTGCTTCTACAGATTTGGTTTTTTTATCCAGCTTTAGTAAATTAGTTAAAGGTTGCAAGATATCCGCACAGTAAATTTGGAAGCGTCGATAAAAAAAGAACTTTCCGAGGAATCGACGAAGTGGTTTTACTGAATTATGCTGAGGGTAGTTCATGATAGCCTGCACGTTTTCTTGTAGTGGATTAATTCACTCAAAGTCAATGTGATGTCCCGAAAACTTTAATGCTCGGACGTTAAATGTGTACTTAGAAAGGTATATCATAACGACATGCTTTATAAAGCCGTCAAAGAGGATCTGTAAACATTGTACATACTCTTCAATGGATGAGCTAGTGATTAAAACAACATCAACATAGATGAATGCGAAGTCCAAGCCCATGATAACCTCGTCCATAAATCGTTGAAAAGTCTATTGTTCTTTCCGTCAAAATGGCATTCTTAAGAATTCAAACCAATCAAAAGGTGTGATAATGGCAATTGTTCCAATATCTTTCGGTGGCATTGGAATTTGATGATATTCTCTTACAAGGTCAAGTTTCAAAAAAATTTGCTTTCCATGTATGTTCAGAGAAAAGTCGTGTAAATGCGGTGTTGGATATCTATCTGGAGTGGTTTAATTATTTCAACGTCGATAGACTCCAAATGAGCGCCAGCCGTGAACTTTTTTGGGACCCATGTGTAAAGCGAAACCCATGTGCTACTAGACTGCCTGATGATACCTAGTTGCATCATATGTTCGAATTCTCTCTAAGCAATCTGTAATTTGTTTGACGGAAGTCTTCTCGACTTAGTGCAGATAGGCTTACCAGTAGTAGTGATGTGGTGCTATACATTGCCTACGATACACTCATTTTGATTATCAAATCTTGTGATGCACTTGTACTTTGACAAGGTGTCGGTGAAAATTTTATTCACTGGTTTCATTATTCAGACACCGTGAATTTCGTAGTTAGTAGCATTTGTATCGTTCACATGTAAACGTTTAATTCTGTCGATCAGCTTCTTTTTATTCATATCTACTGATAGATTGTAGGCACTGAGACAATCTCCTCCGAGAATAGGTTGTATGACTTGAGCAACCTGTATTGGCTGTGCTTCTTTAACCAATCACCGTCGAAACTGTTATCATATAATCCTCAACGGTGTTTGAAATCAGAAGGCAGGGAGAAGCAGCGACTACAGTTTTATAACAAACGGGCATAACCGAATTAAATGAGAGTTAACTCAATTGCACGTGAGCTGCTATAAATTATAAAAACCAACGTGAATCTCCTTCGGAGTCCGAGGTCCAAAACAAAAGATTGTTCCTCACACGTTTTGACGACCACAATGAGTGACAGTTTGGTACTGACGGTGTGTCGTCTTCGTGAGAGTTGAATTGGGAGTATGCTGATTTATCCCCCTGTATCGACTAAAGAGTCTGAGCCATAAATACGATCTGGGATATGGAAAAGTCGGCTACCGTTGTGGCCAGTGATAAGCGTAGTAATTACTGACTTTCCGGCCCGTTTCCCAAATTTTCGTTATCAGTTTGTGTAATCGTGCACCATCATATGCAACGCTGTGCTTCTGAGCCATATTTTTGGTGTTACCAACAGATTACGGTGGCTGGCTTATGTGCTCGTGAATGCTACCTTGAAAAAGATGTTTGACCAGACAGTGATGTGTGTCGATTGGATGTAACGTGGCCATAGTCACTCGTAAATCAGCTAGTTAATTTCCCAGTTCCACTAGTTGCTCATGGAACATGGCTGTTCTACCTTTATCCGATGGTGTTTCAGTATTAATTGAACTTAAAATAGTGTTAGCAGAACTTCATAATGAATTGAAGACATGAAGTAAAGGACAGTCCGTATAATTAACTTTTGATTGAAGAATCTATCAGACATTGTTTTGATCATTCTGTCAAGTAGTCAAACTATTTGTGGTATAAGCAGTGTTAAGTGTGGTAGAATTAGTATGAAAAAAATGGTATACACCATAACAAAAAAATGTTGATGGTGTCGATTGTAGTTGAAGTCCCAGTAGTAATTCATGTGGTGCACGTAGTATAAAGCGTAGTAATAATATTTGGACTTCAATATATTGTTGTAGTAGTAGTAGTGATGATGTTAGTACAAGTTCCATGTATTGCAGTTGTGTTAGTTGCGCGTGATGCTAGAGTTATCAGTAGATTCTATGTTAGTTACATTGATGGTTATATCAGTAGTAGTAGTGTTATTATTATTAACAGCTGTAGCCGTGGAGGTAGCTTTTGCAAGAGTGCTGGCATTGATTCTCCGAATTATTGCATTTGTGCTAGTAGCACTGAAAGCAACAATCATTGTAGTGGCAGCATTAGTAGAATGAGTGGAGATATTATCACTGGTATTTTTAGATTGGTAGTAGTTGATGTTTCTATGGTTGTTGTACTAGTATTCGTAGTTTGGGCAGTAGTATAAGTAGTGCGTTAAAGTTAACTAATATCGAGAAAGCTATGTGTGTTGTGTGTTATTACAAAGCATCTACATAGCACATATAAAAACACTGAATATTCCATTTTCAGTTTGTGTTGTTTTATCTATTTGAATTTGGTTTTTGATTGGAACCCTAGAGTTCAGACTACACTGTACTTTTTATATTCTGAATCTCATCTCGCTACCAAAGGTGAGTGATAACTTTGAGGTGACGTTTCAATTCGTACTATTTACAAGTAATCCTTTAAGTAGAATCCACCATAATTGTAGTTGAACTTGTAGTAAAATTAGTGGTGTTAGTGTAGTGTATGCTACCTATGAAGGCAGAAGTAGTTGATAATATTTCTATCCAGAAGTGAAATGTCTGGCAACATGGCGTAATTTTAACATAAACAAGAATGTAGGAGCGATGACGTCGACAGTGGACTGATGGAAGATGTACGAAAGTAACATTTAATGGACGGTTTTCATATTTTGCGAAAACAGTGCGTTTTCGCATTTAAAAATAAATTGACTGTCCACAGAATGACCTCGACCATTCCAGTAGTAACATGGCTAGTGAGATTTGTTTTATCAGTACAATGTTGATAATAAACGAAATTTGTTTTTGTTACAGAAAAGTAGTCGTCGTGATAGATGCAGAACTGATGTTAACAGTATTACTATGAATGGTAGTATTTTCTGTATTACAGTTATTGGTAATAAAATATTTATTTGTGGAAGCAGTGGTAGAAGTTTTGGCAGTGGTGCAGTTCATGATAGTAATATTATCAATGGCAGCAGTGATAGATGACGTCATAATAATCACTATAGGATTGCACAGTTTGTTTGGTTTTCATCGAGATGATGAGCCGATCAACGTTAAAAGTAAAGCTCTGAATCCAAGTGAGAGTCGGGACCATTCAATTCATCTGAATCAGGTGTTGAGCGGTTACTCACGAAAGGAACTCAAGAATGATCGAATAATTTCGTAGATTGATTGAAGTTAGACAATAACGCCTTCAGTTGCCGTCTCAGTGGTCTTGAGTTTAAGCGTTTGTGCAAGAGACCGAAAGAACTGAGCTCTAGTCCTACCTTCGCGTTGGTGGATGTACCCTACTCTCTACACTCATACTAGCACGAGACGTCCGATCAGTGCTCCCAGGATTCCATCGGTTGTCTAAAAATGATTAGTTCAACATTTCAATCAGTCCCAGTAGTTGTGGTAATAATATTGGAAGAGATGGATCATTTATAGATAAGTTGTCTGCAACGATGTTGGTATGTCATGGACGAACAGGATGTCTGTAGTGAAATGTGAAATGCAGTCTAATTGTCTTGCTTACCGTAGGGAATGTCTTTCGTTCGGTAAAAAACGCACATTCCGATGAATCGACTAAGTAATTTCGTTCAAGTTGGCTGAGTGTGGTTGATGATAGGCTCCATGTTTTCTTGTGGTGGTTTATTTCCCTGAGAATCGATATGATGTCCCAAAAACTCTAATACTGGGACGCTGAATATGTACTTAGAAGGGTATACCACAACTCCATTCTTTTCAAAGCGGTCGAAGGGGATCTGTCAACATTGTACATACGCTTCAGTGGATGAGCTGGTGATAGATGAGCGCAAATCTAAGCCCATGATAACCTCGTCTGTAAATCGTTGAAAAGTCTGAGTGGTGTTCTTTCCGTCAAAATGGCATTCTTAAAAATTCAAACCAATCAAAAGGTGTGATAATGGCAATTGTTTCAATATTTTCTGGTGCCATTGGAATTCGATTATATTCTCTTGCAAGGTCAAGTTTCAAAAAAATTTGCTTTCCATGTATGTTCAGAAAAAGTCGTGTAAATGCGGTGTTGGATATCTATCTGGAGGGGTTTGATTCTTTAAACGTTGATAATCTCCACATGAGTTCCAGTCCAGATGTTTCTTTAGAACTATGTGCAAAGGCGAAACCCATGTGCAACTAGACTGCCTGATGATACCTAGTTGCATCATATGTTCAAATTCTCTCTTAGCAATCTGTAAGTTGATTGGAGGTAGTCTTCTTGACTTAGCGCAGATAGGCTTACCAGTACTTGTACTTTGACAAGGTGTCGGTGAAAATTTTGTTCACTGGATTCGTTATTCAGGCAACGTGAATTTCGTTGTTGGTAGTGTTTGTATCATTCACATGTAAACGTTTAATTCTGTCGATCATCTTCTTTTTATTCATATTTACTAATAAATTGTAGACGTTGAGAAAATAACCTCCAAGAATAGGTTGTTTGACTTGAGCAACTATAAAAATCTACGTGAGTCTTCTTGCGATTCCGAGATCTAAAATGAGAGATTGTTATCCATAAGTTTTGATGGCCGCAATGAGATGACAATTTAGTACTGATGATGTGCCGTCGTCGTGAGAGTTGAATTGGAAGTATGCTGATTTATCCTCCTGTATCCGCTAAACAGTATGGGCCAGAAATACGATCCCGTATATGAAGAAAACGACCAGCGTTGTGGCCAGTGATAGGCGTCGCGATTACTGTCTGCCCGTCTCGTTTCTCGAATTTTCCTTATTAATTTGTGAAATCGTGCACGGTCACATGCAACTCTGTGCTTTTGGGTCTTATTTTTGGTAGAACCAACAGATTACGATGGCTGGCTTGTGTGCTCGTGAAGGCTACCTTGAGAAGGATGTTTGAATAGACGGTGATCTGTGACGATTAGATGTACCGTGGCTATGGTCACCCGTAAATCATTAAGTTGGTTTGCAAGTTCCGCTAGTTGTTGTTGAAACATGGCTGTTCTACCTTCATCAGCAGAAGTTTATATTGAAATGAAGACATCAATTGAAGGACAGTTGATGTAATTACTTTTGATTGACGAATATGTCAGACATAGTTTTTTCATTCTCTCAGGTAGTCAAACTATTTGTGGTATAAGCAGTGTTAAGTGGGGTAGAAGTATTATGGAAATAAATGGTATACACCATAACAAACATAATGTTGGTGGTGTTGAATGTAGTTGAAGTCTCAATAGTGGTTCATGTGATGCACATAGTATAAAGCGTAGTAATATTATTTGAACTTTAATAATTTGTGGTAGTAGTGATGATGTTAGCACAAGTTTCATGTATAGCAGTTGTGTTAAATGCAGTAAAAATAATATATTCACGGCAATATCATTAGAAATAATAGTCGATTTTGTAGCGGTAATAATATTTTTATTAGTCGTTTTGACTGTAGCAGAAGCAGATCATATTTCAGTAGTATTGTTAAAGTTGTGACAATATTAGTGTGCATCTTATTGTTACTATTACTAGCAGTAGTAGTATATTACTACTTATGGTTGTAGAATGGTTTATAGTTGTCGAGTTCGTAATAGTATTAGTTGTAGTACTAGATTTACTACTGCACGTAGTGATACGAGTGCTAGTGGTATTAATAAGGGTATTATTAGTATTATTATTAATAATAGTTGAAGTAGTGGTGGTAGTTGTTGTCACTGTGTTAGCACTGTTACTTTTATTTATTGCGGTTTTGTTGGAAATAGTGTTGTTAGTAATTGACGAGTTAGTAATAGCACTAATTGTAATAATAGTTTGATTACTACTGACAGTGGTGCTTGGGTTATAAGTAGTTTCTATGTTGGTAACATTGATGGTTATATCAGTAGTAGTAGTGTTATTATTATTAACAGCTGTAGCCGTGGAGGTAGCTTTTGCAAGAGTGCTGGCATTGATTCTCCGAATTATTGCATTTGTGCTAGTAGCACTGAAAGCAACAATCATTGTAGTGGCAGCATTAGTAGAATGAGTGGAGATATTATCCCTGGTATTTTTAGATTGGTAGTAGTTGATGTTTCTATGGTTGTTGTACTAGTATTCGTAGTTTGGGCAGTAGTATAAGTAGTGCGTTAAAGTTAACTAATATCGAGAAAGCTATGTGTGTTGTGTGTTATTACAAAGCATCTACATAACACATATAAAAAGGCTCAATAGTCCATTTGTATTTTGTATTGTTTTGGCGATTTTAACTTGGTTTTTGACTATGATTTTGATGTTCTGAAACTGTTCTCGCTTTCGAAGTCCGTCGAAATCTTTGAAGTGTTTTTCCAGCTTCCTACTATTTATAGGCGATATTATGTGTAGTATTCACTACAACAGTAGTGGTCGTTTTTTTAGTATTAGGTATGTACTTTGGTGTATGTTACTTATGTTGGCGGATATAAATAGTATTATTACCAACTATCGGTGGAATGCCTGCTAACAGGAGATTGAGAAAATTGAGTTAAAGATTCCCGTATATATTGGAGTCGCCAGTCGCACATTCAAACATGTCACCAGCATAATCTGTGTATATGATACGAAAAGACTCATTTCTGAATTTCACGAGGAGTACTAGTTTCCTAAATATACCTTGAAGATTAATCATGATGGTAATTGACATGTTTTACAGCTTCGCACTGACTACTTCCAACAACGTCAGTATTACTATATAAGACAGTAATAACATAAGCAGAAGTAAAAGTAATGCTTCAAAGGTAACTAATATGGGGAAGGTTTATATATGTTGTGTGTTATTGCAAAGCACCTATATAACACATATAAGTTGGCTCAATAATTCTATTGAATTTTGTATTGCTTTAGAGTTTTTACTTGATTTTCGGTTTGTTTCCAGGAGTTTTGATGTTCTGAAACTGTTCTCACTATCGAAGATCGTTGAAAACGTTGAAGTCAGTTTCCAGCTTCCTATTATTTATTAACTAATGAGTAGCATCTGATAAAATAAATTTGGTAGTTGTAATACTATTAGCAGAGTCAGGGCGCTGTATGCTACTCATGGTTTCAGATATGACTAGTACTATAATTAATTAAAATTGGAGTGTCCAGCAACAGAAATGTAGAGAGGAGGTAATTGCAGTTTTATTAGTTCTATCAGCAAAATGATGATCATGAACGTAATTTGTACATAATGGTGAGTATTCAATACTTATCGAGGATATCAATTACAATTTATCACTACCTGGGCAATCAAGGTAATATTCTTGTTGCAATGTCTTTGAAAATGCGAATAAATCGACATACCAATAACGAGAACGAGCACTAACTTGAACGTCTTTTTGTATTGAAGCTTAATGAGTTAACTTAAATTTGCGAAAGAGAACAAAGTTCGATGACCGACGATCAGTAAGCTAACTATTGACGCATCCCAGCCCCGCTTCTTAGAGAGAAGACCAGGCTTGAAATGAGAGTATATTCTGCAACAACCAGAAAACCAGCGATTTTACAAAAACAATTTAAAAAGTATATATACAAATATACATGCATCGATATTGCCATGGAGCTTTTAAAAATCTAATCGATAAGTTCGTCAATTGACTATGTGCGTGTGTGGTAAGAAATGCTCTCGTATACCTCTACATACAAGCTCCAAAAGATAAAATTACAAACTATGACTTTTGGGAAAAATGACACTATTTCTCACTCAGGAATGGAATCAGATAGTTTCTGTGATATTTTTTGAATACCCCAAGAACGTCACATAAAAGTTCTTCAATTATTGTTTCCATGTTCTTCATATCTTGGATTTGTCTGGACATTAATTTTGAGTCCAAATTTCTTTCTTTATTGATTGATTTCGTTTGGAATGATTATAATTTGTTTTGATTAATAACTTTTTTGAATAAAGGCACGCGATGGAAATTCAAAGCGAAAGGCCGAATGAAAACGACGAATTGGTTTGCCATGGTATGCGCGGACATGTTGAGAGAAATAAGCAAACTGGTGGCCACATTATTGTTCGTTTAATATGATTGGTAATCATGCTAAAACTGTAAGCAATCTCAAGGTTGTTAGTATCAAGAATATGAAGCCATTTTGAGGAAAATCTAAGAATATGTCTTGACAAAATTAAAACTCTGAAAGTGTTGGGGTGATTGTGGATGAACAAACGTATTAGTAGTCTGGTACTTTATCCGGGACTACATATCCATTTTCACGTTAACGTAAATGAGGTTCTATGGATGATGCATTGTTTTGTAAAATTGTTGATATTCCATTGTTCATGTCGGCATTTCTGACATCAAAGTTAACTGGGGAATACCTTTTTCTGGAAAATATTGAAATGAGTAAGATATTAAACGATGAGTCTCTACGAAAGATATTGCTCAAGTTTGAGGTATGGGATTGGACATCGTTTGACCTAATTCTAATTGTCCGAAATCTAGCATTTGAGAATGGGCTTAGAATGACTATACCGCCTAAGACAAATGTGAATGTGTAGATGAACTCTACATTGCGAATCTTAATTCTTTTTGTGGTAGATTGATTATGATATGTTGGTCACCTTCAAAGCAGTTCATCGCTTGAATTCATTAGACATCTAATCGCGTTGTTGTTGGAGGATGTGGTGATGCATTCGGTTTTTGAGTTCTATCGCAGTGTATTATATATTGCTACACAGGCAACAGCAAAAACGCGAAAAAGGTTTTACCTATTGGTGCTGAGAGAGGGCAAACCAGGGCTCAGCAGTACTGGAGATCATGACATGTTTTGTGAGAGATGGAAAAAAGAGAGTTATTTGGCCCAAGCACTTTTGAGATATTTCTCTAAAGAATGTGCTTCCTTGTTGCAACTTATATGCAAATGGACTCGACTATATAGGAACATAAAAAAGTGACTTAGTGATGATACATTCATGTATCTTATACAAATGGCCTATAGGTCTGGTACAAAAAGTTATACCTAGTAAGGATAGCTTGTTAAGACTGATAGAGTTGAGAAAAAGAAAGGAAGTCTTGATAGGAGATATTCAAGAGCTGTGTCTTCTTGTAGATGGTAGGTGGCTACTTGGAGCGCTAGGCGTTCTGCTGTAAGTCTTAGGGATCACGAGGTTGAATGTTTTCGTTGTGAAGTGAATTGATGAACGTCGTCAGTTCAATGAACCGTAGATATTGTTTGATAAACTCAAATATTTGAAACGCAATCACTAACATTCACCAAGTTGACATTGAGACACTATTCGTTAGTTACACTCTACAATGACAGTGTAGTATAGCAAAAGGATTGAATTCGCAAAACGTGTGTAATGAAACTTTCGGGATGCGAGAATTCAATGGGTTAATGACTATCTGGTTATCGATTGCATATTTCATCTTATCTGTCATCTTTTTTATGCAACAAGTATTTAGATTTCGGCAGTTTCCATAAGTTCTACAACTGGCATCAGTCAGCGATGAGATCTATCCGTAAATTAGTTAAAACAGTAATTTTGAACACCACCATAATATCTTATCTCAGAGCAAACCTAGAAATTAGATTTTAAACGTGATTTATATTGGCCCGGCAATTTCTGTCTCTTTAGTACAAACGTCGATATATGAACTAAAATTTATTACTAATTAACTATTAGTTCGAACGATGTTCTGTTATTTGAAAATTTGTTATTACCCACTTTTCTTTGCATCTCGAAATGCTATGCTATACTTATTCATGATCTTTGAAAATATATAGTTTAATTTCCATATGTGGTAACTACTTAACGGATTACTTGATATGATACTGTTGCGTAAAAACAGACTCATATAAAATAGAGGTAAACGGACATGAATATCACATGCATTCCATTATAACATGGTAATCTAGAGACTTTGGCACTGACATGACTAACGAGTTTTGAATCCAGCATTTCCGAAACATTGGATTCAGTGCATTACTTTTATTGGTTAGGTGAGTGCAAACGTAAAACGATTTCACACACACTTGCTTTCTCCAGGTCAAATAATGCGTGCGATAATTTGATAAAAACACGATTTGGAAGAAATCGTTTTTAACACAATTTGTGATATCATACTATATCTCATTGTCTGTATCAAAAGTACATTCGTGTATAAAAGCAATTTTTCATTCATTACAATGTAAGTCCTACTGTGTGCACATTAAATGATTCAAATTTCTAATAGCGTTTTTTATATTTTTTTAAGATCGCAAATTATTGTGGAGCGCGAGGTGGCTACTGTAAATTTTACCGATTGACCAACTTTATATATCCCATTACGATCCTAATACTGCTTACGAATCTCCGAATTATCAGAACACGAACCTTCAGGTGAAAATTGTTAATGTGATCAGGAGAAGAAGAATAATAAAACTTTACAAACAAATGCATGTTGATGCAGTTAGGAGGATTGTGAATATTAACCATTAGGAAAATGATAGGTGAAATAAATATCGGCCAGTAGGGTAATGACACGAGAAACAAATATTGACCAGTAGGGAAACGACACGTGAAATAAATATTGACACATAAGAAGATGACACCATTTCACCTTCAAGGATAGCATTAGACTTACCAGGGTAAGTTTTGGGATATTTTCATGAATATCCTAACACAAACACTCAACGTCTCAATTAGGCATCATTTATCAACCAGCTGTGGACAAAATAAGGTCAACAAAAAAAAAACAAGCGTAAGACGAAAGTGTATAGCGCATTCCTCTTTATAGTTTTCTAATAACATTTACAATACCGATGTACTGTTATTTAAGGACCGCTGGAGCATGATTTGGTTTTGGCATTGGATCGTTTTCACCTACAGTCTGAACGTGGCACAACGCGAGATAAACGATGGATTTTAATTGACCTGTTCTTGTCATTTACCTCAATGTATATATACATATATTTATGTATTCAAGCAGTTATTTATAATATCAGCATAATTCAAAATAACCAACTTATTACTGTCAAGTTCTGTTTTTTGATATTGTTAACTTTATGTGACAATACGACAACAGAACATTTTTTCTCGTATCTGATATTCCATGAAATGAGCTTTATTTGACTAAATTGAATCATTTCATTGTAAAAATTACATACGTGCATCCATTTGCACTATATGTGTTGATAATACTCAGTTTTATGTTATTCTATGTAAATCCGCAGTGACTGCATGTATGTTATTGTCACAAATAACGGAACTCTGAATGCAGTATAGTAGCAATTAGAATTAACCGACACGCATTCTGGTAGTTCCTTATATACCCAGTACAGAGTCAAGGCAAACATAGTGATCACGTTCAATGTACAGTATTTGAAACTCTAATTTGGCCAGGAATAATAATGTGCAAAGTAAAACGTAAATTATGAAAAATCTCCAGACACGTTAAAAAATCAATGATTACTTATGCATAGTATTTACCCAGAAATTTATCACAGTAATCTGGATGAATATTTTCAGACAAGTCAGATGACACAGTCCATCGAGTCAATTTTAAAGGATGGTTATTTGACCCGTAACATCATTCACAATCCTCACTCTCTTGGTACGCATCTCACCTTTCGATTGTCTTGTCGAAACTACCTCGAACCTCAAGGTTATAAGCACAGAATATACTCTGGGAGCACATGATAAATTATACCGTCAGTTCAAAACATTTTCAGTAGATATCCAATGTAACTCATTTTACTGGTCACTGTATAAGGGAGACGGATGTTAAATGCAAAATGGAAGATTAGCATGATAAGGGAAATGGAAAATAAACGGCTACATATTGAAGAGCAAATACTGGAGAATATAATTTTCTTGTTTTCATAGATGATGTATTTAAAATTAGATTTTTTCGCTTTATGTCTAGTTTCGAATCATGACAGACAGAACTCAATACATCAAGCGACCACTTGTTCGGATGTACATCGAATTTTGTCTCAAACAGAAGAGAATGGAGACTTCTTTAAACTTGATGAAAATACCTCGGAATTACGTCTTTCTAAAGACTAGACAAATATAACATAATGGACTGTATACTGCTAGATTTAAACAAGAAAATCATGAAAGAAGGATGAGTAGGTAACTGATCATTTTGATGTGTTAAATGTACGTTTCAAAGCCTTAGCAATTGAACACATTCTTTGGAAACTCAAATTTAAAGGATGGATGTTTGACTCGTAACATCAATCATAGTCGTTCGTTGTGAAATATGTGTGTGAATGTATGTCCATCCACCAAAGTGTGTGCCTTACCTGGAGTATTCGGCATGGAGGTCGTCAAAAACAAAGTCGCACAATAATGGAGGAATAACGACACAATCATTTGGGTGGAAAATACCATCACTAATCAGAAATCTGTTTTCACATCAGCATTGCAATAAGATCGTCGGATACTCCACAGTTTGTTTCTAACGATTACTGATTATTACTAACATTTAAATACAACCCTTAGTTTAGTCATTAAATAAATCCTCTCAATGTTCAGACTATCGGGTTTCTCACCAGTCGTTCATTCAATCCTTTTCCACGTTATACTGAATTCAGTGTCTATTATTTATGCAATGATATTGGTTTTAGAATAAATTAAATCGAAAATGACTATAGTGTGTATTCATAGCCGGAGCAATACTTTCTACCGATTGAATGCCAAGAAATTTGTTTTCACATCATTTGCATTTGAGCAAAGCAGTTATGTTTTGTAAAATGAGAATTTCATTGATCTTTGTTTTGTGTTGGTATCTAACTGTTAGACACATAAACACACATAAACACATCACTATGATTCATATCATGCGTACTACAAAATAAGAAAAACCTTGTTATCTGATGAATTATGTAGAGTATTGTAAAAGATAACTATTATGTAAACAACTGAGACCAACAGAAATATGATTGTCAATGAGACATTGGGGTATTTTACTTTATTATCATTGATCATTTTAAAAGAGTACTTGTTATGATAAATAGCATGTTTTCTTAGTAGAATTCAAGTAGATGTGATGATTACACGCAAAATTCAACTAAATAATCTCAACTAAATCAATTATGTACTGTGCTCAATCTAAACAGATTTAGGATGATCAACGACTGTTCATGGAGATCAATACATCCCTTAGGGACAATGTTATTTTCTAAATTCGTCCAAATTATAATTATCAGTTGGCAAACACATTTTGGTCTCAAATGAAGAAGAGAAGTGAAACTTGAGTGTCCGCTTGAACAAAATAGAAAAGACGAAATACAAACAGATCAACGTGCAAACAAACAATGATAATCATTATGGGACCGGAACAATGCTTCACTATCTCATTGAATGTCACCAATTGTGGTCAGAGCAAATGAAGACGACTCAGTAAAGAAACGTTTCCTGTTGGTCTTATCAACTTTCGAAGGTGTACAATCGTATTTACAGGTAATATTATTGTATGTAATAGTCTGTTGTAAAATAGATGCGTGTCACAAATGTATCAGATATAGGGCAACCTATTCAAGTGACGGTCATTTGAAAATAATCCGTGTTGCACATATATATGGTCGAGATAAAAAAGAATCTTTAAGTATTAAAAGCAATAGTTTAGAAATAGACTTACTTAGATCCCTGTGCCTATTATTACGTGAATTGATGATTATACTCAATATTCAACTAAATTTCTTGACTGAATATTCAAGTTACACTCATCAGTCTAAACACACTGAGGAAGTCGATGCAACTTCTTTGTCACCTGAACACGCTGCGATTAAACGACTGGGAATTTCAGAAGTTTATCCTGTTCTATGAACCTAAACCGACGTAATCTTATAATCAATTTTTAAAAACTGTTTATTCACATTCTAGATATTCCGATGTGACTAAGCAATTCTCAAGCTTCTGTAACCAAATCGATTCGAAATCAGATGTTTATTTTGAGTGATTATCTACAAATCCACAAATCGCGTATCACTCAATGAAACGCTCTCATAAATTTCAGAGAGATGGTGTCGTGTATTCTAATGAATGTTGAATATCAATGTTTATTTGTGATTTGACAGCTTTTCTGTATTACCGTTTCCGTTAACTCCAGTGTTTATAAACGCGAGCGAATTTATGACAGAAACGAATGCAGATGAAATACAAAATCTATTTCTCATTTTACATGGTCAATAGATAGGGATTCTAAAACCGAAAACATTGGGAATGTTGAAAGTCACCAGAAACTGTTATGAAAATGTTTGATTCAGACGTTCTCTTGACATAACGGGCAAGCGCATGTAACTATTTGGAACGTGTTTTCCGCAAACATTATCAAAATTACTCAAGTATTGCATGATACGAAAGAAAAAAACACAAAACAAACGACAATAAAACCACATGTAGATCAGTAACATAAACAGACATGAAAACACAGCTCAAGATTATTGAAAGTAGCACTTGATATGGAGTTCACACCATGATGATTCAGCCATACATAATAACGTTCATATTTATACCATCTCTTCCAATATTATTACCACAACTACTGTGACTGATTGAAATGATGAACTAATCATTTTTAGACAGCCGATGGAATCCTAGGAGCACTGATCGGACGTCTCGTGCTAGTATGGGTGTAGAGAGTAGGGTACATCCACCATCGCGAAGGTAGTACTAGAGCTCAGTTCTTTCGGTCTCTTGCACAAACGCTTAAACTCAAGACCACTGAGACGGCAACTGAAGGCGTTATTGTCTAACTTCAATCAATCTACGAAATTGTTCGATCATTCTTGAGTTCCTTTCGTGAGTAACCGCTCAACACCTGACTCAGATGAATTGAATGGTCCCGACTCTCACTTGGATTCAGAGCTTTACTTTTAACGTTGACCGGCTCATCATCTCAATGAAAACCAAACAAACTGTGCAATCCTATAGTGATTATTATGACGTCATCTGCTACTGCTGCCATTGATAATATTTACTATCATGAACTGCACCACTGCCACAACTTCTACCACTGCTTCCACAAATAAATATTTTATTACCAATAACTGTAATACAGAAAATACTACCATTCATAGTAATACTGTTAACATCAGTTCTGCTTCTATCACGACGACTACTTTTCTGTAACAAAAACAAATTTCGTTTATTATCAACATTGTACTGATAAAACAAATCTCACTAGCCATGTTACTACTGGAATGGTCGAGGTCATTCTGTGGACAGTCAATTTATTTTTAAATGCGAAAACGCACTGTTTTCGCAAAATATGAAAACCGTCCATTAAATGTTACTTTCGTACATCTTCCATCAGTCCACTGTCGACGTCATCGCTCCTACATTCTTGTTTATGTTAAAATTACGCCATGTTGCCAGACATTTCACTTCTGGATAGAAATATTATCAACTACTTCTGCCTTCATAGGTAGCACAACACTACACTAACACCACTAATTTTACTACAAGTTCAACTACAATTATGGTGGATTCTACTTAAAGGATTACTTGTAAATAGTACGAATTGAAACGTCACCTCAAAGTTATCACTCACCTTTGGTAGCGAGATGAGATTCAGAATATAAAAAGTACAGTGTAGTCTGAACTCTAGGGTTCCAATCAAAAACCAAATTCAAATAGATAAAACAACACAAACTGAAAATGGAATATTCAGTGTTTTTATATGTGCTATGTAGATGCTTTGTAATAACACACAACACACATAGCTTTCTCGATATTAGTTAACTTTAACGCACTACTTATACTACTGCCCAAACTACGAATACTAGTACAACAACCATAGAAACATCAACTACTACCAATCTAAAAATACCAGTGATAATATCTCCACTCATTCTACTAATGCTGCCACTACAACTGCTGACACTACAATGATTGTTGCTTTCAGTGCTACTAGCACAAATGCAATAATTCGGAGAATCAATGCCAGCACTCTTGCAAAAGCTACCTCCACGGCTACAGCTGTTAATAATAATAACACTACTACTACTGATATAACCATCAATGTAACTAACATAGAATCTACTTATAACCCTAGCACCACTGTCAGTAGTAATCAAACTATTATTACAATTAGTACTATTACTAACTCGTCAATTACTAACCACACTATTACCAACAAAACCGCAATAAATAAAAGTAACAGTGCTAACACAGTGACAACAACTACCACCACTACTTCAACTATTAGTAATAATAATACTAATAATACCCTTATTAATACCACTAGCACTCGTATCACTACGTGCAGCAGTAAATCTAGTACTACAACTAATACTATTACGAACTCGACAACTATAAACCATGCTACAACCACTAGTATTAATATACTACTACTGCTAGTAAAAGTAACAATAATATGCACACTAATATTGTCACAACTTTGACAACACTACTGAAATATGATCTGCTTCTGCTACAGTCAAAACGACTAATAAAAATATTATTACCGCTACAAAATCGACTATTATTTCTAATGATATTGCCGTGAATATATTATTTTTACTGCATTTAACACAACTGCTATACATGAAACTTGTGCTAACATCATCACTACTACCACAAATTATTAAAGTTCAAATAATATTACTACGCTTTATACTACGTGCATCACGTGAACCACTATTGAGACTTCAACTACACTCAACACCACCAACATTATGTTTGTTATGGTGTATACCATTTATTTCCATAATACTTCCACCCCACTTAGCACTGCTTATACCAAAAATAGTTTGACTACCTGAGAGAATGAAAAAACTATGTCTGACAGATTCGTCAATCAAAAGTAATTACATCAACTGTCCTTCAATTGATGTCTTCATTTCAATATAAACTTCTGCTGATGAAGGTAGAACAGCCATGTTTCAACAACAACTAGCGGAACTTGCAAACCAACTTAATGATTTACGGGTGACCATAGCCACGGTACATCTAATCGTCACAGATCACCGTCTATTCAAACATCCTTCTCAAGGTAGCCTTCACGAGCACACAAGCCAGCCATCGTAATCTGTTGGTTCTACCAAAAATAAGACCCAAAAGCACAGAGTTGCATGTGACCGTGCACGATTTCACAAATTAATAACGAAAATTCGAGAAACGAGACGGGCAGACAGTAATCGCGACGCCTATCACTGGCCACAACGCTGGTCGTTTTCTTCATATACGGGATCGTATTTCTGGCCCATACTGTTAAGCGGATACAGGAGGATAAATCAGCATACTTCCAATTCAACTCTCACGACGACGGCACATCATCAGTACTAAATTGTCATCTCATTGCGGCCATCAAAACTTATGGATAACAATCTCTCATTTTAGATCTCGGAATCGCAAGAAGACTCACGTAGATTTTTATAGTTGCTCAAGTCAAACAACCTATTCTTGGAGGCTATTTTCTCAACGTCTACAATTTATTAGTAAATATGAATAAAAAGAAGATGATCGACAGAATTAAACGTTTACATGTGAATGATACAAACACTACCAACAACGAAATTCACGTTGCCTGAATAACGAATCCAGTGAACAAAATTTTCACCGACACCTTGTCAAAGTACAAGTACTGGTAAGCCTATCTGCGCTAAGTCAAGAAGACTACCTCCAATCAACTTACAGATTGCTAAGAGAGAATTTGAACATATGATGCAACTAGGTATCATCAGGCAGTCTAGTTGCACATGGGTTTCGCCTTTGCACATAGTTCTAAAGAAACATCTGGACTGGAACTCATGTGGAGATTATCAACGTTTAAAGAATCAAACCACTCCAGATAGATATCCAACACCGCATTTACACGACTTTTCTCTGAACATACATGGAAAACAAACTTTTTCGAAACTTGACCTTGCAAGAAAATATCTTCGAATTCCAATGGCACCAGAAGATATTGAAACAGATGCCATTATCACACATTTTGATTGGTTTGAATTTTTAAGAATGCCATTTTGACGGAAAGAACACCACTCAGACTTTTCAACGATTTACGGACGAGGTTATCATGGGCTTAGACTTTGCGTTCATCTATCACCAGCTCATCCACTGAAGCGTATGTACAATGTTGACAGATCCCCTTCGACCGCTTTGAAAAGAATGGAGTTGTGGTATACCCTTCTAAGTACATATTCGGCGTCCCAGTATTAGAGTTTTTGGGACATCATATCGATTCTCAGGGAAATAAACCACTACAAGAAAACATGGAGCCTATCATCAACCACACTCAGCCAAATTGAACAAAATTACTTAGTCCATTCATTGGAATGTGCGTTTTTTACCGACACTTAATACCTAATTTTGCAGATATGTTACAATTTTCAACTGATTTACTAAAGCTGAATAAAAAAAAGACACCAAAGTAGGAAGACCTCTTCAAATTACCTTTTGACGTCAAAACAGCTTTCGAGAACACAAAATCTAAGGTATTCAACGGTACCAAGTCACAGCACCTGAACATTGTTTTCATGACTCATAAAACTTTCTGCATCGACACATCTCAGGAAGCTGCACGGGCAGTATTGTATCAACTACTCAATTACACTATTACACCAATGACATTTTACCAAAAAACGACTATCGTATTCATAGGAACTTTACAGCACCTTCGGATGGAAAACACCAGCTATTTATTTCGCAGTAAAGCGATTCAGCTTTCTAATACAAGGACACGATTTCACTATGACTGATCATAAATCTTTATGCTACTCTTTCGACTTGTCGAACGAAAGACATTCCCTACGGTAAGCAAGACAATTAGACTACATTTCACATTTCACTACAGACATCCAGTTCGTCCATGACATACCAACATCGTTGCAGATAACTTATCTAGAAAAGATATCAACATGCTGGTACTTTCTAGGGTTGAAGCTATCAGTAGTTCACTTAATCTGCGAAGGAAAACAAGATTCCGTGACCAAAGACTCGTAAGCTAGCTATTGATGCGTCCGAGCCCGAGCTATCTAGAGGGAGAGGTCCAAGCTTAGAATGAGAAGTATATTCTGCAACAACCAGAAAAGAGCGAGCAACAAAAACAACTTAAAACGTATACATACAAATATATGTAATCGATAATGTCATATAAATTTTTAAACATTCATCAATAAGTTAGTTAGTCGACTGCTATTAAAGTATTTAAACATCTGATCGATAAGTTAATCGATAAGATAAGATTACAAATGTGAGTTTTTTGGGGTTCTATCGTCCGCGACGCTCCCCCCTTATTTAATGGCGTGCCTTCTTGGGGTCAACCTGCATCCCGACTGTTGTTCACTGTTGTCGTAGAGGCCACCATCTGAAACGTGTTTCAGCTGGTGGTTGAGGTTTGTCTTGTGGTGGGGTTGCCGGTAAGTCGAACATGTCTATCAGAATGTAGAGAGGAATATTTGTTTCGGTTGATGGGCGGTCTGTGGCTAACCGTTTGCGTAGCAGATTCCGAAGGCGTTGCCACGTGTCGCTGCCTACCTCAACTTCGTACATGACTCGGTCAACTCTCCTGACCACTCGCGCTTCCGTCCATGGAACATGGGTTGGTCTCGCGTCAAGGAAAAACACTAGACATCACACTTCGTACGTGGATTGCTTTTCAAACTTTGTCCGTTCTGGTGTCGGCGCATTACTTGGATGCATCAGGCTGTGGATCGTCTTCAGACTCCTCCCCATGAGGATCTCTGCTGGGGACGTTTGCTATGGCAACGTCTCATTCGGTGTTGTTCTGTACACGTATAAAAAATTTTTCAACGCGTCCGCTGGCGTTCCCTGTCTTTTTGACCTAGCCAAAGCTCTTTTATATGTATCCACAAACCTTTCTGCATCAATAAGAAATTTTGAAGCAAATTGGAAGACATGAGATCCAGAGGAGGAGTTGATATAGCTTCAAATCACCACCTTCTTGTGGTGGTGAAGCACTGGACAGCTCTTCAAAAAATCAAGGAAAGGAAGAACAAGAAGACAGAAATCACAAACATCCAAACACGAGCAGAGAACGTCAAAGCACAAGCTGAGTACACAGAAGCAAACAAGCGAGTAAAGTAGAGCATTAAAACCGAAAAGCAGAAACACGTGGAAGAACAAGCAACGACGTTGGAAGAAGCTGCAATAGAAACGAAATATGAAACAACTACATGATACAACCTAGAAAACAGCAGGGAATAATAGTAAACCAGAGAGACCGGCGAATGACAAAAAAACAAGGTCAATCACCTAAATTCAAGAACGGTGGAACAGAGGAGTAGTGTAATTTGAGGAACTCTTGAATAGACAAGCTACCTTGAATCCACCGGACATTGAGGAAGCACAAACTGACCTTCCTTTAGATGTAATTACACTGACGATTGGTGAAATCAAGATGGTCATCAGACAAATCATGACCGGGCGAGCAGCAGGACCTGATAATACACCAGCTGAAGCACTGAAGTCATGCAATGAAGTAAATACAAACGTGCTTCATCTTCTGCTCAAGAATATTTGGGAGGAGGAACAAGCGTCGATGGACCGAAAAGAAGGACACCTCATCAAGATTCCAAAGAAAGAAATTTTGAGCAAATGTGAAAACCATAGAGGCATCACACTACTGCCAGTACCAGGGAAAGTCTTCAACAGAGTCTTGCTTAACCGGATGAAAGACACCGTGTACGCCGAAATTCGCGGTCAACAGGCCGGATTCCGCAATGATCGGTTGTGAGCAGACCGATTCACGACACTACGGATCATCGTTGAACAATCAGTTTAGTGGGACTCGTCATTATACATCGCATTCATTGATTATGGAAAAGAGTTTGACAGTATGGATAGAAGAACATTTTGGAGACTACTTCGACACTATGGAGTTCCTGAGAAAATTGTCAGCATTATCCGGATCTTATGCGACGGATCACAGTGCGAGGCCGTGCATGTAGGACAGCCGACAGATGCATTCCAAGTAAGAAGGAATGTATGTAGGAATGATCCTCTCCAGCTACTGCTCAGGTGTTAAGTAAGTTCGTTCTGAAGGCACTCTATGTAAATCATTGTATTCTGTGTTACTTTAATCTTTTACTCAAGTTGACTGCCTTGTTCGCTCGATCTTTATTCGTGTAATCATATTTATCTGGCTAACAGCTTTTAGATTTGCCTCAAATGAAATAAAGAGATTGCAATGGTTTACAAGTCGCTATAGTAATTTTTGAGACAATGACCCAATTTTACCATCCATTAATAATCTTTGGAATTGACCAAAATGCTACGCAGGATAATAATCGCTAATGTTACAAACAATGCACGTTGAAACTCAAACGAAATTTTTAGAACCACACCGAGATTCCTTCGAAACCAACACCCCATGACACAATCAAATACTTCAAATCCCATCACTAGTTCAGGCTTGATGCATAACATGCAACGTTCGAATTCGACCATTGAAGATTAGATATATATGGTGCATGTTTAAATACTACTCGCAAGGCTGACAAATTTCAAATGTTAACCAAATACTCGTTCGTTATGGCAGTCTTTTGTGAAAGTATCTTAAAGCAATATATTTTTCAACGCCGTAGAATTTATTCTGTTAAACTCCGTCAGTTTAAATAAGACGTTTGATCACTGTAGTTTACGTAATTTAATGACTATAACCTGGTGTTCAAATATGTAATTTGTTTTCATCTAAAATTCCATGACCAGATGATTCAAATTACTCAGATAGTACAGTGAAATAAGGCAGCCAGCAATCATGACGTTATGTCAGCCGGCTGTTTAATCACAATAATTTCAGAGCAACCATTGACTTGTGATTAGATGAAGGACAACTCCTGCTGAGAAGCACACTGTAGAGTTTAAGATTTCTACTCAATAACTGAAACCGAAGTAGCTACGAAGACGTTGAGACATACGGGCAAAGTTTATTGTTATCAACAATCGATCTAACGTATAAAACCTGTGAAGAGCTGAGTATATTGGAAGGCCATTTCTATTTAGTATGGAACATTGAGATGTGAGTTTGCATGACCTTAAAGCTGAGAACTCAGGCGTAGGACCCTTGATACTGCACGATAACGCCCAAACTCTAGATGAATCATCATGTGCCGAATGACGACTGACTTCAAATAGAAAATATGCAAAAATCTAGTTTTGAGCAGTTTCCTGTAGAATTAATCTTTTCGAGTGTAGGAAAGATAAACACGATGGATGATCGAGTGATATAATGATCTGTATGGAGCTCAACTTGTTCACGATTGAATCTCTGCTATATGGTTTAGGAATAAGGGATTCGCACACAAGAAAAATTGTTCTAGGTTTGATTCTCTGCTGAATGTCCTTGGACGTACATTGCTGAGAACTCTTATACTTTGATTAATTAGCTTTCCAGTGATCTTGATGCTCGAATTGTTGTCCAACTTAAATCAGTTCACAATTTCCATGAAACCTAAGAATCTGCACGGTTCTGTCATCAAAATTTAAAACATTACTCAGAAATCGACAACTCAACTTCTTCTAAAACCGAATACCAATCACCCGTGAGCGTGTCAACCTGCATCTGATCTGTAAAACTTTAATTCTTTTCACAGTGAAATATAAAAAATGTCCTTTCAATTATAATCAAGGGTAAAGAAAAAAAATTATAAAGAAGTTGAGTCAATTGATCAAGTCATATAATAAACATAAATACACATGCATGTAGTGTTCGTCATCATTGTGATATCCACATATTTTTGAAACATCATAAAGATAAAAACGGGATTCACCTGGAATAGGATTACGGATATTTTTGAAAGGCTAAATTGAAGTGGCGATTGGACTAGTACCGGAGAATGAATGAGGCGTAGTGTGAGGTGTTCTGGCAGAACTTTGTTAAAAGAGGCTTCAGTTGTCGACAGAAAGAAGGCGTAGGATAAGCAGAGGCTCCGAGAAAATAAGTAGATGCTTTGCGAGTTATGAAATGAAGTGGGAGTTAGCATGATACCAGAATAAACACTACGACTGGAAGAGTGGTACAAACGGTGACAAATCAAAAAGCTACAAGGAGAGACTGACTAAATCAGTCACCGAAAGCAATTTCTAGAGCCACAGAAGATCGACGAAAAACAAAACATGAAGCAAACAACCTGCACTAAAACGAAATGAATAACCATTCAATTGGAACAAAACAAGAGAAAAAGATTCTACGCCTAATATTACACAACCTGGAAATAAATTTATTCCTCTCAATACTTTGCTGTTTCATTCTCACAGATATTTAATATGTCTCTGAAACTATCTATATTCGGTGACATAAATACGCACAATTTTCCTTACAAACCTTAGTTTAATCAAAAGTGTTTTATACATCCCGGCTTTTTTCCTTGGGTTTAATTTGTCCTGTCGATTCACTCTGTTTGAATCAGCTAAAAATTCAATCCAGGGTTCAAATATAAGACTTTTCTCTGAGCACTAAACAAATCGACTTCTCAACAGTTGAGCTGTATAATTGTGAGATAATGTATTTCCACATTTGCCAGTAACATGTAATTCAGTTCTAAAAGAATAAAACAATCATCACTAACTTGCCTATTTGGAATCAAATAAAATCTGGACAACAAGTAGCTCAGTGTTATTCATCGTGTATGTATCTGAACCTTGATGACCGATATGCATCACAACACACTTGGAAGTATTTATCGGCAGTTGCCATGTATCAGACCATTTGGATAATTTATTCAGGTCATTTTGGAGTTCTAAGCTATCACGCATATAGCAAGACCGATGATGATAGTAAGCGAGGAAGGTCATTTACATACAAGAGGAGTAGCACTGGCCCCAAAACTGTACCCTGGGGCACTACACCAAGCACAGTTTCCCAGCTAGATAATTTTGAGTTTACCCGTACTCTTTGTTGGCGCCCAACAAGGAAGTCTTCTATCCACGTCAGTAGATTGCCTCCAATTCCGGCATTTTTTTAGCTTATATAACAGCCGGTTGTGCGGGTCCTTGTCAAAAGCTTTGCTGAAATCAATGTAAGCCACGTCCACAGGTAACTTTTGGTCCTCAAAAGCGCACCAGCTTTCTCGAGTGACTAATAAGTTAGTGGGACAAGAATAACCTATTCTGAAATCGTGCTGTTTCTCCGAGAGGATTCGGTCTACATCGAGGTATTTAAACAGCTCCTTCCGAATAACCTTTTCTAAGATTTTAACAACCAAACTAGTTAGGCTGACGGGTCGGTAATTCTCAGGTTTATGTTTCGTACCTGTTTTGAAGACAGGATTTACTATGGCGTTCTTCCAGTCTTTTGGTAAACGACCCTGCGTTACGGAGAGCTTAAAGCATTTACTTAAAGGGCTCGCAATGAAGTTTGATAATTCCTTTAGTATCCTAGGATGCAATTCATCGGGCTCCATGGATTTACCTATGTCAAGCTTATTTGGCAGATCAAAGACATCGAGTTCATTAATGGTCACGCTATCTAGTGTATGTGTGGGGGGATATGTATGCGCTGACGGTAAGGGTACTTCCATGGTATATACATTGCTAAAGTAGTTTGAGAACACTTGAGCCTAACCAAAGTCATCTTCCACTAACGATGCGGCAGTTCTGTCTCCCCATTGTGCAGGAATAATTCCTCTTCTTTTTGTCCTTTGGTTTATATAGGAATACAGGCGTTTAGGACATTCTATGGATTCCATAACAAATTTTTCTTCATACAGCTTTCTAGACTTACGAAGGGTCGATGCACAGGTATTCCTAGCTTTTCGTTACTGAGATTTTGTCTCATCAGTCCCCAGTAACCTAAATCTATCCCTCATTTTTCTTCTCTTACGGAGAAGAGTGCGGACCTTCTAATTGAATCATGGTGGGGAGTTTCTCGGCCCCCTTGGTATAGTCTAAGGAATGTGGGGTGCGGTAGCTTTTAAATATAAATTTCTGAATGCGTCCCAAGCCGTTTCAATTGAGGACTCTGGGTCTATTATCCAATCTACTAATGATGTCGAGTGCATGATATCTGTTATGTTTGCTTTCCAGATGTTAGGTCTGGATTGAGTTGACGCTTGCTCGTGATTGACAGTTATATGGAAGTCAAAAGTTTAAACTGCATGATCACTTTTACCTAGTGGTGGCATGTAAAGGAGGTTTGCGACGTCATTCTCATAGTGAGTTAATATAAGATCTAGTAAGAATGATTCAGTGTCCGGGTCGTACCTAATCCCTTCTTTCACATGTTGCTCTAGGGCACATGTTATAACCGCATCAACTAGTTCCTGCTCGAAGGAATTATCTGACGATTCGGTTCTCAGATTTCCTCAGTCCACCATAGGTGCATTAAAATCCCCTAGGATTAGACATCGACCTCCTTGCGACTATTTCTTGAGCCTGTTTTGCAAGACATCATTTGCCTCACAGCTTGGACTGAGATAGATCAATCCAATCAGCAGCTCTTGCCCCTTGAATTTCAAGCAGCAACTAACCAATTCACACGTCCCACTTTCATGGGATACACTGTCAATTATGACAAACGGGATAGCATTCCTAATGAATAGAGCTACTCCCCCTCCTTTACGCTTATGTATTCTGTCGGTCCTTACTAAAATAAAACCCTCAAAATCGAGTTCCATATTATCTATAGACTGTGTCAGCCAGGTTTCTGTGACTGCGATTATGTCAGGCTCTGTAGAGTCAATCTGTTTACCTAGTTCCGGTCGCTTATTGAGCAAGCTTCGGGCATTAGTGTAACAGATCCGTAGCCTATTTATGATGATTCATGCTTCACCCATAGTGGCTTCGGCATCATTCTCTGACAAAGCCTCACAATCCGAAAATTTACAATTTTCGGGTCCTTTTCGCCAGCATCTAACCTAATTTGTAGTTCCTTTTCGGCTTCCCGTCTTTTTACACGGTCTGCCAACGGCAAGTCCTTTCGGATAAAAATTCCCGAACCCTTTAATTTATGTCCATTCTCTAAAATTAAGTCTCTTTCATTCGAAGATTTGAATACTCCTTTAAGCATTCTAGATTGATTGGGCTTCAAGTTCGCTAAACTACCTAGTCTATACACCTTTAGCAAGGTGACTCCGGAGATATTTTGAGGCATGAGTTGATTGAGTAGCTGTTTTACCAGGACAATGTCATGCTCAAAACGAGTTTTTGGTTCGAAGCTTTCGCTCTTCTTGATCCTATGAAAAATGACCGATCTGTTACTGTGATCAGCCTTCGATTTTTTGGCTACTTTTGTGGGAGCAGGGTTCCCTTTTATATCGTTTTTCTGTTCCTTCCTTACAACCTGTCCCCATTCGTCAACGTTGCTTGGAGAAGCAACCACAGTCGCGTCAATCATACTGTGGGATTCGATAGGGTTTTCGATGACTTGGGAGGTCAGGTTATGTGTCCCTTTAGAAACTAATCGAGCCTTGCGGTTGCGGCTTCTATGTGTTTCTTTCTGGATACCATTTTGAACACATGGGACAGAAGAAACTTTTTTCCTTGAGTTTTTTGTGCGGACACAACTCTTTGAAGACTGTTCTCCCTTCTTGGGTCGGTGCGAGTCATCTGTTTTCGAACTCACTTGAGTTTGCTTCACGCCAATTTGCATGTCAACGGAGCGAGTACTGAGACTAAATGGTCGTCTTATGCATCTAGAATCTTAATGGTTGTCTAACATAGATCAGTTCTAAAATGAAATGCAAAGTATTATTGTTGGTTTGTGTATTGTTCGCATTTGTAATATTGGAAGCCTCCACATTTTGATATGGTAAATTAACTGCATATTTTTTAGTATTGTAAAAATGACAATGTGACATATACTTATGATGAAGTACAAGTTAGGACTTGTAAAAGCTTTAGTTGTGAAGCTGAATGCTTTCATTATATACACATAAGTTCAAATGTAAAGTACATTTTTCAAACTAATAGATCTTATCAGCATTTCAAATCCCACACCTCAGTTTGTATGAAGGATATTGCAAGAAAATACAGAAATTTTCACAACTCTGGAAAACCGTCACATTTTTAATATGGATGAATAGTTTAGTAGACCATACAGTTCATTAATTGGTTCACGATTTCTAAATACAATCGTTACCATCAACTGCTTAATTAAGCCTGGTACCCCTCATCGTGGAGTATGGGTCGCCCACCAGGATTCTCTATCGAACTCTGTCTTGGTCAATCCTTTCTAGTTCCTTCCAGTTGTTGTTCAATCTTTTGATGTCTGCCTCCAATTCACGGTGTATTGTGATTTTCGGCATTCCACTTTTCCGTTTCCCTTCACGAATCCAGGTGAGCGCTTGTTTCATGATGCAGTATGGTGATTTCCGTAATGCATGTCCTATCCACTTTCAATGTCTTTTCCCGATTCCCTCCTGATCTGTAAGCTAGTTTGCTCTTTCCTACAGTAGACTGTTGCTGATGTTATTCGGTCAACGGACATTAGGTATCTGGAGTAGACAATTGTTTATAAATACTTGTACATTTTTGTTGATGGTTGTGATAGCTTTCTACGTTTCAGCTCCGTACAGTAGGACAACCTTAACCTTCTTATTAAAGATTCTGAGTTTGGTATTCATTGGCAGTTGTTCTGAGTTCCATATGTTTTTCACTTTTCAATAAAACAGTATTAAATCCCTTAACATTCTCTTAATTTTCTGTATGGATTTTGTTGTACTAACATTTTTATCATTAAAAATTACTAACCATCTATCACCATATACTTTCTTTTGTCAAAATTTACCGACATTTCTTCTATTGTCTATTAGTTCAGTTCAATGTTATTGAAACAATTCATTAATTATTATTAATTATTATTAATTACTTATGTCATTCACTCAGCCACCACATTCCATCATATAATTATGGTTTTGATATGTCATTTTATTTGTAAACAAGATGTATTTATGGTATGAATTAGTTGAAATGAATATATATCAGATGGGTGGATATTATAGTGATTTTAATAGTTGAGATTGGGAGTCAAATGAAGCTAGACCATCATAGAAAACCTGGAGGCATTGAACGGCCTTTTCATCCTAGTATGGGTCTCCTGAGCAGTGCGCATCCACAATCCCCCCTAGCGAGCTTCAAACTTGAGACCTACCCTTTTCGCGCGTGATCGCCCAACGTGTAGTCCACTGACCCACAATAGTTCGAAACGGCCGTCCACTGCTCCCAGGTTTTCCATGGTGTTCTAGATTCAGTTGACTCATGATCTCAACTTGTTAAAAAAATTGTTTGGATTATATAGATGTTTACTTATGTTAGTCTTCATATACTTTGGTGACAAAATATTGAATATTTTCTTGTATTTTTTTCATACCAAATAAATCATTCACAGAAAATCATCAGCACTTACTACTAATCATGAATACATTTCGCAGAGTGCTTAATATTTCGTTGGTGAAATTCAAAGGCCTCAAGTTTGTCATGACTGATGATCGATTGTTATGGCTACTTCACTAATGGTTGTATCTGATCGTGATTGATTATTATGTCGGAATCCCTCGTTAGTTAAAATTGCAAAAACGAGGAACTATCTCTTTTCCCACGACGCAAAAGTGAAAACACAAAGAATGCTACAGGTCAAGATTTATTAATCACTAAACTCTCGACGACGATTCCAGTCGAGAAAAACACCCAGTTCGATTTTTAATTAGGATGAAATCATATACATGAAAAACACTTACAGTTACAGCAAATCACAAGCTAAATGTCATGGTGAGTATAGTTCATAATATTTTAACACAAGAATAACTAATATAAAATAAATTATTACTCTGAAAAACAGAAAGAAATACTCCATAACTTGCTTAATTACTTACGCCTGTGACTCCCAATGAAACATAGGCCTCCAATCGACGTTCTGCAACACAATCCCTCCTCGGCCTTTTTTTAATCCAGATCAATTGTTGTTCATTCTTCCAACATCTGTCTCCATTTCTCAGCGTAATGTGTTCTTTGGTATTATTTTTTCTTTTGTCTATGAGCATTTCAAGTGTCAGCTTGCCTTGTAACGCAGTTGTGTGCCTTCCTTAATATGTGTTCTATCCTTTTTCAGCACTTCTTCCTTTATTGGAATCTGGTTTGTTTTCTCTGCAAAGTCTAGATCGTCCAACAGCATCATATATGTATGTGTGTGTCCCCGAATACTCATTTACAATAATCAAAATGTGAGATGTGAGAAGATAATGCAAATCGGGATTGTCGAATTGGTCACAACATTGTGACATAAGAACACTACATCATTTCGTTGGGGATGATAGTTCTGGAAAATCTATGGATCAAATTCTAGATATCAGTGATTTCAGTACACAACCAACATGGTGATCGTATACAATCTCAATATCCGGGCGAGTCTATTCCGACTTCAGTTGTTGCTTCTACTATTATTGAGCATATTCTAGATCACACAGAGTCTACATCCATAACAAAGTCGGACAGACGTATGATGAACCTAAGGTGAATAGATACAATTGTTTGCAGAAAGTTGAATTCTCATTTAAGCTATGGCAGATGTAGTGTTTGTATGAACTAATGTGTTTATCTACTTCTACTTGCTGTAAATTGCACTATATCAGGTTTTCCTAGTAATTAAATTAATTGAAATATTTCTAATTATCACAAGTTCCTACATAATTATGTCTGAATATTTCTTTATATCACAAAAAGTCAATATCAGTTACTTTCAACCTATCATAGTTGTCTATGAATGATATAAAATCAGAACGGAACAGAGGAAGGTATTTTTCGAGTAAATGTTTTATTCAATTTTCTTTTTGACAAACTTCATTCTCTTGTCTCTTCACACAACCATACAAGATGGTAAGTCTTTCGAGATTTATTGATGTAATTTTTTATATGTATTATAGAAACTATGTTGCAAAATTATATCTAATCAATTTTGATTGGTGTATGTTTGACAGAAGTTATTGTTTATTATTATATTTACATCCACATTGACCGTAGCTGCTATCTTGATGTTGTGCTCAGGCTTGTATATCACAATGATCTAACCAAGCTCCAATGACTGGAATGGTTGTTATTCTACGTCTTGCAATATCACTAAGACGATTTATAAGCAATAAGACAAAAACCCACAAGCTTATATCACGAAGGATAATTCACATCACTGACTGTAATGAGATGTAATGGCGGTAAAGTGTTAACCGCAGAAAACTAGCGTCTGCAGCAAGATTGCCTTCTCATAACAAAACAAAATGTAGGTTTGAAAAACTCACCTGAACCCACGAACTTCCGTTAACTGTGCCAAGGCCTTAAAGACCACAGTGCTAAAACTTTCCAAACATGTCACAAAAAGGCTATCTGCGGGTGGTTTCAGTCACTTGTCTCCAGTACGCTGAGTTCACACATATAAGTTTGGAAGGCAACTATTGATCTTATCTCCTTCTCAGATTCTTCAAAGAGAAATATATCTCCACGGAATTAAAAACCGGGATGTGGCAACCACCACCATGTGAATAAAGTCGTTTTGAAAACTAGTCTGCTTTCTTCTATAGACAAGACGAAGTGTATCTACCAGCACAAAACACATCTAAAAACTAGCAATACTCTAGCACGATCGTAAGTTCGTTTGCATTCTACTGAACTAAAGAACCACAGCAAGAAAACCTTTGGGGGTTCAGCCTATCAGCAAGTATGTCAACAAAAAACATTTTGAAAAATATCTAAGAAGGCACTTAGTCAATTTTTAGTGATCTTTACATCTATGCTTGTTGAAATGATATCTACACAAGCGTGAAACTAGCAGCAATATCTACTGATGGCCATAACCAGAATTATATGAAAGGTAGTGAATTTCAGAAGCTTCCATTTAACTGAAAGATACTAGAATCCTCACCGAATCAGAATCTAAACAATATAAGGATCTAAGGTAGCTTAATTGTAAAATGAAAAAAGTCTGCCCAATGGTTGTTAGAACTGATGGGAATTAAAATCGGAGGCGATGGAAACGGCACTCACTATAAGAAACACTAGACAGTTTTCAGGATTTATCAAACAAGCAGACATTAAATATCACGAGTTGGTGAAATTTTTTCTGGTTAAAAAACGGGAGATTGATCCATTCTCAACCCATCAGCTGCTCTTCAAATACCATTTGTTCAATTTTTTACTGAGTAACTTGATTTCGAGGCAGATATGGGACTCCTGACCCTTGAGAAATAGAAGAAAACACAGCTAACTCAAAGCAAAGAAGCAGAAACGGGCACTGATGGACTGTCTTTGGAGATCTCTGAAATTGATGACCCAGTTTGAGGTGTTCGATTGTCTGAAATCTTGTTTAAAATTTGGGAATTGGGTGTAATCCCAAGAGATTTATCATGTTTGCTGATTGTTTCAGTCCATAAAAAGCGATGAAAATGTCCTAAAGATAATCAAAGGGGAACAGGTTTAACTAACATTGTGTCCAAAATATTAGCCTCAGTGGTCGTCCAAAGCTTAATTAGGGCTCGTGAGAAACAAACTCGGAAAAAATACGTTCACTTTAAACTTGGGCATGTATGCGAATATCAAATATTCCTCGAACCACAGATTCCAAAACACAGAAATATATGCTGACTCACAATCATAGTTGTGTTTCTTAACCTTAAAACAGTGCAACTACGTAGACTGACAGGTTTTACAGCACTCTTCTACATACTGAGAAAAGTACCAAAGAAGTGAACTGACCATGTGTACGTTGTTTACTCAAGAGCTTTTGATCGAGGTCAAGCGCAAGGAGAACTGTTCTCAAAACAGAAGACTTCAGTTTCTGTTCTCTAGGGTTTTTACGTTTTCATCATCTTTGTTTGACGTTGTCATAGACATTCCTTTAAATATAATCTATTATCCACTGACTCTTTAGACGTTGACCTTCCGTCAACAAGCTCTGCTCGGCATAACAGCTTCAAAGTGTAGTCTTTCGGCCCCAACAGTGTGAGAGTATTAAAGATGCGTTTCTATTCCTCTTAACACAAAATATTTTGTTTCAGGACTGGCCTATGTCACACATAAACTGCTGATAGGCAGTAAAGTAGTGTAATTTGATGCGCATTTTTATGGTCTTTGAGGTTTAATCAACCTCAGTAGGTTCGCTTCTGAATATATTTCTCAACTAAGTCGGAAATCTAACACGGCTTTTGTCACTTGTAGCGTAGTTCAACTGCTAACTCAAGGACGGGTCTGTCGTGATCGCCAGTTAAATGTTAGCAATCAAGGAATCAACAATTGAACAATGCACATGCTTTTCCTTGCATATGGCTAACATCCACCGTGTCTCGGGGTTTTCGTAACTTATACAGCGAAAGGTAGTAAACTTTTCATAAGAGCATATGAGCGGGTTAACTGATTACTAGACATAATGGTATGTTAAAACAAACATAAAACAGATAACCTGTTGAAATATTTAAATGGCAGGAACAGGTAGTCCAGATGCTCAAACAGATAGCGTTTGCTTTTATTATTTGATCATAGGTGTTTTGAAACCATCCTTTGTATACTATTGGGCCACCGATTTGGTGATACCGTTGTTAAGTATATATTATCTTATGAGTATTGCAAGCCAGTCCGAAAGATAGTGAATATTTATAGACTGAGATGACTGCGACCGACATTATACATCCCAATCCACCAACTGTCTTCGTGAACATTGGTGTTTAGTGTAGGAGTCGGCCGACATAAAGCTAGATCCCTAGCTCCTGGATTTTTAACAATTTTCGCATTACAGGTTCATGATTCCTACTTTGATGGCTGATCTGTCATAATACCATTAACACTATTACAACTCCTACCACTTTGAAATTGACCCTGAAAATATAATCTAACTGTGCCAACTAAACAGATGTACATGTGCACAAAGTTCCATGTTTCGCTTGACATTTTGATATCAATACTTTGAAAAATCATCAGAATGATGTTTCACTGACTTATAATACTCCAGTATGATAGTTTACTAGTATCTGATCAAATAATTCCTTTACATTCAATTTCAAAGAATTACTAATAAGATGCTAACAAGTGGGATATATAGACACGTTGCACAGTATTCACAACATATCATCTAGAGCTTCACGAGTTATATGAACATGAAGATGTATTGTATATTAAAAAACACATTCTATATAAAAGAAATTTAATGGTGATTTAGAATTTATATAAATGAACACTAGGTAACAAGTATATTCTTTTCCAACAAATCAATTTTTCACAGTCATGGATTCGTGTTTATTTCCTAAGTTACAGGTATTGTTTTCCAGAGGAAATTAGCTGCAGCTAACGATCAAATCAGAGAGATTTTGAGTAAGATATGATGTGAGATGTTTCATATATTAAAACATTTTATTCTTGTACATAAACTTTCCCCTATAAATTGTTAAACTACAAATTCTATGAATCCATATCTTTGTATATTGTATCACATGAAAATATATGCATTTTCTGCAGTAGTTTGGCCTTAATAGAGAGGAAACTCAAATTTCTGAATGTTTAACCAGAGCTAAGACTGTTTGAAGTATTTTAATTACAGTGCAATCTAAAAATCCCATAAATAACGCATTTGGATTGAGATGTGTTAGATAAACATCATTGCGACCGTTTGATTCAATGTAACGGTTACGCAATGTGGCATTTGTTTTCTTTCCTCGTATGATATTTTATCCTGTATAATATACAACATTCTTATATTCTATTGGTCTGACCTATGCTCATCATGTGATTTGTTATAACTTGGATTATTTTTCATATATGTGAGTTCATACTAATTATCATTCAAAATAGGTTTTCAATCAATATATAAATGAGTGTATTTTCTACTAGAGCGATCATCATCGTAGTCGTCGTTATTCTCTTTTGAGGTCAATAAATTCCAATTTATACCAGACTTTGTGTTCTTACATTTGCGTCGTGGGAATCGCCACGGTCCCTCGTTCTAAGTGTAAGTGATCGGCGTTTTCTGGCACGGCGATTAGCGACGGTGGTCTTTTTTCAATTATGGACCCTTCCAAACTTGAACCCTTACTTGAGCAGCGGCTGAAATTGATGCAAATGTTGACGGAGACCAAGATCAAGCCTACCTCATACCCAAGTACGTCTAGTTCAATCACGGCACCATCAGTAGATGGCATCGTAAATAGTATAGCTGAATTCCATTGCGATCCTGATGCTAATGTTACTTTTGAAATGTGGTTCAGACGTTATGAGGATCTATTTAAATTTGATTTCGCCCACCAATATCACGCTTGGAAAGTGTGGATGCTGCTTTGTAAATATTCTGCAACTGAGATGGACAAGTATTGCCATCTGATCCTGCCTTTGAACCCATGTGACATATTTTGCAGATACAGTTCAAACATTGAGCCAACATTTTGGCGATAACTCGTCACTGTTTAATACTCGTTATCGATGCTTGAATCTAACTATGAACGATGATGATGATTTCCTTACGCATGTGGGCGTCGTCAACTGTGAATGCGAACGCTTCTGGTTAAAGTCTTTGTTTGGAGATCAGTTTAAAACCTGATCCTCATTCACAGCCTGCAGCACCCGACTTTCAGTGACTAAGTCGGTTGGATGAAGAACCGAAACTCATCCTGAGTGATATAACTAATGAATATCCACGTCTCATTAATCTGCAACGATACACTTCTGTGGTCCAGAGTGGTGGGCCTGGTCGATCTGAAGTTCGAGCGGCGCAACAGACACCTTACAAAAACAAATACGTCCCTGCTTCATCCAGTTCATCCCACTTCAACTCGGGACGACAGAATAAAGCGAATACCCTTTCTCCTTACTGACAATGTGTTGCATTGCACTACAAACGAAACTGTCCATTTAAACAGCATCGATGCAAAAAAGTGCATGGTTATCGGTCATAAGGATGGGTTTTGTCTGATAAAGAAGAATCCAAGTCAATCCAGAAATACCGAAAAGACCCTTCCTAGATCCCGCACTTATTCATTGAGCTTAGTATCTTCGTGTCAAAGCTCATCACCAGGTGAGAGAAATTTTAATTCTGTTAATATTAATGGGCATTCATCTGCATTGCGAATAGATACTGCATCAGGTGTCACTATTCCCTCACGTAAAATTCGGACCGAAATGGGCAGCCCAAATTTGCAGCGCATAATGTAAAAGCCTCCTACTGCGTGTGGTAATTACCTTCATCTGCTTGGACAAATCAAATGTACAGTTACTTTCCGTGATTCGGCGTTTGCTGTGGTATGTTGCATAATGCCAGCTGATCTAAATTTACTCGGGTTAGATTGGTTCGATCAGTAAATTTAGCTGATGTCCCGTTGAATACCATATACAACCTGGTATCACAGCCCCAACTACGACAAAAAACACACGATGAATTTATTGACTCAGTTTTCAACTATTTTCTAACCTTGATTGGGTCGGTGCTCTGCGATGAAAGCAATACTTCGATTGAAAACTGGGGCTAAGCCTGCTTTTCGTTCAAAGAGACCTGTGCCTCATGCAACATTGCAAACAGTAGATCAAGAATTGAATCGCCTTCAACAACAAGTAGTTATTACTCTCGTTTCTTACTCTGCATGGGCAGCAACTATAGTTGCTATTAAGAAGGCTAACGGCACGATACGTATATGTGCTGACTTTTCAACAGGTCTTAATGCAGCTTTGGAACAACATTTCCTGCCTGTTCTCGCAGACCTATTAACCATACTGAATGGAGGAAGGTTTTTCGCCAAATCGAATCTAGCTGATGCTTATTTCCAAGTGGAAGTAGATGAAGCATCAAAAGAGCTGCTAACTATCAATACTCATCGTGGTTTGTTTCAGTATAACCTTCTACTTTTTTGGATCGAAACTACCCAATCTATTTCCCAGAAACTAATCGATACCATCCTAACAGGTATCTTGGAAATCGCAGCTTATCTGGATGACGTTTTAATTATAGCGATGACATTGGAACAGCCACGATAACGCACAACATTGGTACTGCAATCTATCAGTGACAACGGGTTCCTGTTACGCCTAGAAAAATGCCAGTTTTATTTGCAGTCGGTAAATACTTGGGGTTCATTTTCGATACCGGCGGCTGCAGACCAGATCCTGAGAATATACGAGCTATCAAACTGACGCCCACTCTCACTGGTGTCTCGACACCACGTTCCTTCCTGGGACCTGTCAGCTATTAATCAGCCTTCGTTCCATTGATGCATGATATTTCCGCTCCACTGAATAGCTTACTGAAGAAGAACAGCTCTTGTAACTGGACTAAACAGTTTAAAGCTCATTCTGCAAATCGTCTTCAGAGATGATCCTTAGCACTCTTGGGGTTCTGATTTTGAGATCCATTATCAACGCGCCCAACAATTTGATCAGACGGAAGCCTTATCACGACACATTAGGGACCAGTTGGTGGCTGAGAAAAATACGGTAATCGCATCTCTGTCAGCGTAAGACCACGTCGAATGTTAACTGACGGCTGCAATACGAGCTATGCCGGCACCTGAAACCGACATACAAAATGATTCTAATAGCGACCCCATCATCAAGATGACCATGAGCTATGTCACCAACGGTTGGCCGTCTAAGAAGTTTGATGGTGACATGAAACAGCTGTATCAGCGGCGGGATTCGCTATGCATTGTAAATGACTCCTTGATGTTCGGAGAAAGAGTGATTGTGCCAGAATCTCTCTGTGCGAAAGTGCCGAAACAGTTCCACCTTGGTCACCCGGGTTCTCTAAACGACTTCTAAACTCGGTCAATAGTCCGATTCTCAGACATCATGTAATGCATGTTCACGACACGGCTCCTGAGCAACTACTCTAAGTTATTCATGAAAAAACATTATAGTTTCCGACGAACATAAATCAAAAGCCTATGTACAGCGGAGGCTTAAACAATCCACTTATTTTAAACTGATCTCTGTGTATAGAACGAATAAATTTAAGGCCTAACTTACTGTGATTCAAACCCACATTTATATATTCTCTATTACAAAATTTATTAATATTACTGCCTTAATATTGCCTAATCACAACAGTAAATTATTTATTATTCTTATTTGTCATTTCTACAAAATAGTACAAGTCAGTATAATGAATTAACAGTTTGTTTCACATTATGATAAATCTGTAGGAACATTGACGTTGTTGACTAGTGATTTCAGAAAAGCAAATTCAGAATTACAATATTTGACAGGTACTTCAACAATGAATTATTATTTAATTGTGATGACTTTTGAAAACTTATATCAACTGAACAAGGAGCTTTTTCAACGAACTGAATAACAGTCCACACAGATGTATGCATAGCCTCAAATTTGAACTGAACAAACCATGTAAAATTACATTCTATTTATTGGCTTCAACCCAAACCGTTACCCTAAAACGTACTTACCCCTTATGGAGGAGCGTCGACTGCCCCCTAGCATACTTTATTCAACTCTGCTTAACCTGAAAAACAGCTTGTTTGATAAGACTATCATTAAATGACAGTAAAAAATCTTATTATTTAAATGTACCACAAAAACGTGTAATTCAAAATGAATGTGAAAATAAAGAAGCATAAGCAACATTGTCCAACATAGGTCTCTGAATGGAAAACATTTCATCTGCTGACCAGCTTAATTTCAGTCCGTTTTAACAGTACCATCGATAAAGGTAAATTGATTCAACATTGTTCTGTAGTGAGATTAGTTATGCTCATCCTAGTAGAATTGTCGACTGATAAGTATGAATTATCGCGTTTTTTCACTCAGTTCTTTGAATGAATAAATGACTACAAAATGTCTGTTGCGGTTTTTACGCAACACTTTACGTTTTCAAATGATAATCAGATTAGTTATATGCACATATCTTCCTCTTTCAAAATAGATGCAATGAATAAGAAACTGTCAGTCACAAATCAAACAGTCGACGCATGTAAGTACGTTTAATATACACTTCATTACTAAAGATATGAATTGTTGGAGTAAATATCAAGAAGGTAAAATTGGCGCTACACTTTGGGGTGGTACGTATAATGAATTTCATTCAAACTGTGTATTTTCATAGAATATTTTGATGATAAATTTATGTCATAACCTACTTGTTTCGCAACTTACTCATTGATAAACTGGTACTCCTATTAAACTAAAGCATTTGCGCTTATCTATTCATTTATCTATTTGTATGAAAGAAAAGATTGGCACAGGAAGGTACAAAGTATGCATGCGCTACACTTTGTTACTCGACCTTTGCAAAGACTAGAACACTACCCGTATGCTCAAATTAAAGCAGAAGGTTTTCTCGCACCGTCACGTCAGGATCCTTCGACCTCGAAGCACTGGAGCGACATAAAGATATGCAGCCTCATGGTAGCCGGTGACTAATAATTGGTTCATACGCCACTTTTTTCCCAGGATCATGGAACCGATGTGCAGCATTGGTTTGGATTCAGCGTTTTCCACTCCTCAAGATGGTTCCTCCATGTCTCCGACCCGCTTAAAGCTTCGGATATTTGCTTTTCATACTCTTAACTTTGTTAAGCAACATCTTTAACAAGAGAATTCGTCGAGAAAACTGCCTTTTCTCTGGTATCACTTGCCAACACAATATATTCCCACTTATAGCAGTTCATTATACTATCGTTAATATTATTATTGTTGGTATTGGTATTCATAGTAAACCTTTTTCTGTTTTAAAACATTAGAGAGCAAAACATGGATAGAACAAAACTACAAAAAATGGGGTATGTGCGATTAGTAACCAAATGACTTATTTGATACCTTCTTGACTGTTACTGTTCTCTGTTTCAGCCACTTTCTACTGGATTCAATATAGGTTTTCAAAAATGTTTGTAGAGTTTATAATTGATTGATTGCTGGATAGTGATCAATATCATGTGTGTCAGACCCTTCTTAGTGCAGATCAAATCCTATTGAAGAAGTTTCAGTTTGAACACTGGTCTGGGTGACTCGACATCAAGTGCACTATGTTGAGACAACATGTAGGTTGAAGATAATAAACAGAAAACTCTGAACATTGGTTTCGGGTTATTTCGCACTCGTCAACAAATTCTGCCTGTAATGTTGAGGGAACTGATGCTCGCTTACGGATTCAATTCCATGTCACCTAGCATCAAAGTGAGCTGTGATATAACTACATTGTATAATAACACGCGTAAAACGTCTTACAAAAGTTTGTTCACGATCTTTAAGTCAATCAGAAATTATTTTCCAGGTTAGGAAAACAATTTTTCAATAGTTGTGATCATGTGTCAATTGAAGGTAGGCCACCACGGAAAACCTGGAATCACTGGACGGCCGTCTCGTCCTATTGTAGGACTACTCAGCATTGCGCATCGACCATCCCGCCACTTGAAATTCGAACTTGGGGCCTATCGGTCTTGCGCGCGAACACTTAACTTCTAGACCATTGAGGCAGTATTCAATGGTGTTAATGTTTACCTTCAACTGATCCATGAGATTGAGCAACACATCCACAATTGTATTCGGTGAGTTACCATCTGGAACATGACCCGGTTGAACTCTTCCAGAACAAACTAAATCTTTCACATGTGAATTTTTTGTCTTAATCAGTTATTCTAAATGCCATACATTCGGTTTCATTTACATTTAAAAGGGATAGAAGATTCAAAATCGACGGAATTGAGGATGTGTTTTCGCACTCAACAAGAGAGTTTTTATGGTGAGATAATATATCCTTTTTATATACAAACTGAACAAATGATGCTATAACCAAAAGCCACAAATAATTAGTTAGTATGTTTACAAACTATAGACTAACATTACACAACATATGCGTATTGCAATGAAATCAAATCAAACACTCAATTACATAACTTTAAAGTTTTCAGCCAACATATTCCAAATATGAACAACTAACGTTTAACTCGTAGATAACACATTAATCTTGCATTGTATATAATAATATGAACGCCGTGACTGGTTGATAAGTCGGTAATAAAACGGAAGATTTAGTGAGGTCATTTGGAAGACAATTTTAACATGCGACACAACGAAACCGTGCCAAATCATTCACGAATTTCACATATTCATAATCTTTACCGGATTAAAAGTATCCTATAAATTTAATAAGACATTTCATGAAATTCCTTACATGTTACCTCTCTTTAATAACAAACAGAACTGGAGTTCAATTACCCTGAAAGCAAATGTCGTCAACTTATACCAAACAACCAAATAGGTAACTGGAGTTAATAGTATTTACTTTGTTATGTTATAAATGGTTGAATGGGTTGGGACTGCTTAACACACTGTATTCTCTCTAATTATGCTCTTGAATATACACATTTTAAGTTAGTATGGAAGGTAAAGATATTTTACAATGACATAAAGTGAATTCTTTGTTTTCTTATTTAACCCTTTAATGTAATATTGGAAAATGATCCTATTTTGACACATTTGAATTTGATTGTCAACAGTATGGGATAGCAATTGTGTAATTTTGTTAGACTAGAAGTTCTACTGAGACAATTTTAAAATCACTATCAAACGCAACATGATGACACAGCTAACGTCATAATCAATCACACTGTAATAAACATGATGAAATCCCTTGATGGTTCAATATTAATCTACTCAAAAGAAAAAATTATGAATTCATCTTCTGAATGAAATTGACAATATACTTAGTGAAATTTGTACTGAATATTTTTTAACTTTTTGTGGAGATTCTTAATAAGTGAACATTGTACTGTAGTTATAAGCCTTCAAATGAAATTAAACATTCATCAAGTAAACCAATTCATCTGAATATCTCCATCAAGTGATGCTTTCTGACTGATAGTATTATGTCACTATGTGTATTCACAATCGAGCACAGGAAAAACGTTAAAGCTTTTAAAAACTGGCCGCCGTTTCCTTTCAGCGACCTTGAACGGCCCGACAAGGAGCGGTCATTCCATAATTCAATTACCGTGGGTTTATTGGGTTGTATTAAGTTTTTTCATATATACGTCATCTTTTGCTGCACAAAGTAACTGCCAAAAGCATTCATCTAGCATTCTCTGTTTTGTAGTGTACATTTTGGCTCTGTTGTTGCTAATTAGCTTGATCTGTGTTCCCAACTGTTGTAGTAAACCTCAACTACATGTCAAGTCACTGGTAATTCTTAAATACTTGTAATGATTCATTCGGTTATTATTGTTTCAAGGAATAACTTTTCTTATAAATAATGATTGCTGTTTGTAGAGCTTCATGCTCAAGTGATATTTCAGTCGACCTTAGCGATGCTTTTCATAGTCGTTGTTATCATGGTTAAATTTGATGTCTTTCTCCAGATTTTGAAAATTTAAACAATCTGGTGATTGAAAAACATGCTAGCATAATAAAGTTGAATTATCATCTTTGTAAGTTTGGTTTACATTCAGATTTACTGTTTATTGCTTTCACATTGTAATCAAGAGGATCGATAGTTTTTATATACATGAATGATAAATGAGGTCCCTACTTTTTGAAATTTCAGTTCTCTATGAGGTTATGTCAGATTTCACCAACAAACTAAATAAATGCATTCTAAAACGTAAGTAAAAATTTGAGTAATGTTTATTGATGGCATTTATCCCAATCTTTAATAAAACATGTTTTGTAAGTGAAATTAGCGGGGTTTATGAAAGAATAACACGAACGATGATACATATAACTTCCCGAGTTATATCAAAATAAACATGAGAAGTAATACTACATTAAACAGCTTATTCAACACTTCTTGATTTAGATAATGAAATAAGAGAACGTATTTAGGCAGAGATGGAACTCAAAACAATTGGCAACCAACACCAAAGTCAGGATTTTCAATATAAATGTCAAGACAGTTCTACTGTATGGGGCGGAAACCTGGAAAACTACGAAATCCATCATCCAAAAGATACAGGTGCTTATTAACAGTTGTCTACGTAAAATACTTCAGATCCGCTGACCGGACACTATAAGCAACAACCTACTGTGGGAGAGAACAAATCAGATCCCAGTGGAGGAAGAAATCGTGAAGAAGCGCTGAAAGTGGATAGGACACACATTGAGGAAAGCACCGAACTGCGTCACAAGAAAAGCCCACACATGGAATCTTCAAGGTCGAAGGAGGAGAGGAAGACCAAAGAATACATTACGCCGAGAAATGGAGATAGATATCGGAAAAATGAACAAGAATTGGATGGAACTAGAAAAGAAGGCCCAGGACAGAGTGGGTTGGAGAATGCTGGTCGGCGGCCTATGCTCCATTGGGAGTAACAGGCGTAAGTAAGTAAGTAAGTAATTTAGGCAGAGCTATGTGACACACCACATAGAGCAATATATTTCCAACACTCCCATTGCAAACTTACTTATTCGATCAAAGGTAGTACAAATAAATTGGAGAATATAACCAAAAATATTTCATGTATTTATGGCCATATAGATATAAAAAGGAAAAATTGCAAACCGCATGTAAACTTCGTTGATAATATGCTTATATGTCTACGAAAGCAAATGAATTCCAATGATATAATACCAACACATGATAAACGTCAGTTATCTATCAGTCTAAAATTTAGTGATCAATATCTTTAGTTATGATCAAAATCTATCCATCATGTTGCAGTGCGGACAATTGTTCAGATGAATTGAAAACATATGTACCATTTTGCAACTTCATCAGGCTTGTGGTAATTTGTACGTCAACACAATTTTGGGTTTTGAGTTTAGATTAGAGTCAATATTGTGTCACTCAGACCAGTGGTCATAATGCCTCTTCATTTATGAGATTAGATCTGCTCTAAATGACTAGATAAATATGACTTTGGTCATCACTCAACGCTCAATCAATTGAAAATATTTTGCCCTCAAAGAAGGTTAGTTGTTGACTAATTAGATCAGTGGTAACGTCTCAGATTATGAAGCTGAATGATCAGCGTTCCAATCCCACAAGAATCATTTATTTCAACAACATTATCGATAGGCATTCTGTTTATTGCAAATAAGCCCAAAAAATAGGTACACTACTTCCAATTGATTAATTTCAACCACCTAACATCCTATTCAGTTGTTAGGCTTATAAAAATTATTGGACTTATATCGAATTATCTTATGCAGTTGTCTAGATCAGAGGTGGATTTAGTCAAGCCTTGTAAAAAACAAAATACTTTTATCCTCTGCTATAGTGATTGGGATGTTAATCGTGCTCCATAAATAATCAACGAATCTAAGGCGCCACTAACGCTTACAAGTTCACTTGAAAGCAATCAAAAAATTCGCTTTCTCAACACTCAGATCATATGTAAACTTAATGGTGGTAGTTTTTAAATTTTATAAGTCCTTCGTTAATAAAAACTGAAAGTAAACGGTACATAGTTTGAAAAACTCGGATATGGATTAACCTTCTCTAGATGCTAACAAATGAGCTCTTCTCACAGAATGTATGTATTTGGGTAACTAGGACTATAGGTAAGATGTCGGATACTAGCGTCTAAATGCAACTAAATTACTTTATGAATGCAAAGGTGACCGAATAAGTTGACGTTTGTCGTTTGCCAAAGTGATTACTACTTGGCCGAATGTTGTAACATCGTGAAAATTGTTTTCGAACTTTATAGTCTACCATTTAAAACTTTGCCTGCAGCTCTTCTTGAGTTACTACCGGTTTCATGCCCAAGTAAATGGGGAGAGTTGGGAACGGGGTCGACAATCACATTCCACAGAAAATACCCTCGCTAAAATACTCTAATTAAAATATGCGAATTTAAACTACTTAAACTGTGACCGGTCATGGACAAAAACCATTTGACCGTATACCATCAGCAAAACCCTACTATATAAGAGAACAAACCAGCTTCCAACTGAAGAAGAAGTTAAGAAAAGACGTTAGAAGTAGACAGGACATGCATTCCGGAAATCATCAAACTGCATCACGAGATGAGCCTTAACTCGGAATCCTGGAGCGAAACGAAAAAAGGAAGACTAAAATATCACTATGTTGGGAATTGGAAGTGGACATGAAAATAATGAGTAGGGACTGGAAGCAACTGTAAACGACTGCCAAGAATAGTAATGAAAGGCGAATTCCGGTAAACGTTCTAAGCTCCTCGATGAGGGTTAACAAGCGTAAGTAAGTAGGTACTTAAATATAATATTTGATTAAGTATTAATTCCGTTCATTTTTAATTGCTTGAGACTTTTATTTTGATCCTAGGGTGTACAATAAAACTTTTTATATCACCAGAATAACTTACATTGTAATGAAATAAATTCTGCGAAAAATTGTTGCATATCACTGTAACTCCATGACAGCTCATTTATTTTAATAAAAACGATCGAATTGTCAAGAATTATTTCTTTTAAAATTATCCCTATTTCTTGCCAATTCATTAGTAAAGTTGCGTGGAACTCTGCGTTAGTCGTCAGATCAGATTATCGAAAAATCTGATTCATTCATTATTTATGAAAATGATGTGCTACTAACAAATTGATCAATCGAAGATTCAATCACGTCTTTGCAATTAATCGCACAAATTTAATTTAAGATTGACTGATTTTGATCTGTATTACAGAAAGAATAATTATTCTAAGACTTTGAACCCGACAAAAATGAAGAAGTACGCAAATTAGATTCTGTAAGAGATTAGAATTACGTGCTTCTCATTGAGATAAATGAGTTGGGGGATAATAAGTGTAGAAACTCTTCTTTTTAGAAATCTAAAGCAGTATAATAAGAAGATAATGTTTACGTAAACTATGTGATATATTAGCCCAATGCATTCTAAACAATCTGATCAAACATATACATGTTAAGAACATTCGTACACGGAAGCAAATGGTCGAATAAACAAATGGAGGGTACGAAGAAACAAAGACGATAAAAAGAATAATCTGAGAAACAATGTGAAACTCACCATACTGAACAACGAAACCATACCACCAGGTTAGATTTAATATGAAAGTAACCCGTTTCTGAATATACAAAATCAGTTTGAATTTTTGTACAGGTAAGGCGTCAATAAACCTTAGTGTATATGCTATTGAAAATGTCTGTATGATACGAAAACAGCTTCATTGATATCAATCTTATGGCGTATTTCAGACACTTTTTCAATAACATGGGACAATGGATGTATATCATTTACTCATAATTGGACATTTCATTTTAATTGCGATAAGTCTTCTAAATGATTGCTTGAATTAGTTTGCTACACGTTTTTGAAAACCTAAGGCTAAATTCATACTGCAACATGAACATGAGAGAAAAGACGCGAAGTGCGAAATGAATATTTCACTCCTAAGTTCGTTTGTGTACAGAAAATCTAGGATATTTTCAGTTTTTCAGATGAACTTGGGCTTTTGAGAGTTTCTGGAACCATATAAATAATAATCCAATCGAAAATATGACACGCATTTCTTCATGTTCTAAATACTTTTATTCAGCGCTTGATGAATAAGATATTTTCTGACGTCTTCACTGGCATATCTGGTCTTCTTCCGAGGAATAATCTTGATCTCTTCAACGGGAGTATTCCCAGCGTAATACTAATACATAATGGGGCACATTTTACAGGACGAGTGTTCAAAAACTAGTTTACTGATATTGGATACCGTCATTTGTTTATAGCCCCAGGACATCCTCGGTCTAACTGTTTAGCAGAAAACTTCCTACCAATTTTTTTCAAGAGTGCCATCACATCGGTGAATCTAAGTAATCTTGATTAGCTGGAAAAATGCGTCGATGATATCTTGCTCCAAAATAGTAATGCACAACACTCAAGAACTCATAACAGTTTAGTTAAACTACTTAAATCGCATACTGTAAACTCATCAGAAGTGCAGTTTTACCGAAAATGTGACGATCGACCATCTACAAAGAATATAATTTAAAGGACAGGTAACTGGATGACAAAGATTGTTGATTTTAATGATCATTCTATTCACAGTAGACATACAAGCAAAGTGAATATCAGTGAAGTGAGTAATTTTAATCAAAATTATAACCGTTCCACAACTAACTCCGATTCCATAGATAATCCTGAACTTCCAACAGATAGTTCCAATTTCGGTTTCAATGATTTTCCTGTAACTAATCACTGGTTAGATAGTTCCAAATTTCCAAGAGACAAAGAAAATAAAAAGCACATTTCTGAACAATCGAGAAAACCTAACAGAATTGCAAATAGACTTATACTACATTAAGGACACAGACCGAAAATCAACATGTGGCAGGTGTGGTGAAAAACCAATAAGTTTACTGTACTACTGAATATTTTATGTTGTATTTACACCTATCATAGTAGTACAATTCAATATCATACTACATACCTTGAATTTAAGATAACTCAGTCACCTTTAAAACAGAGTCTCCTGTTATATCCCGCCGAGACTTTAAAATCATCTGCGCATATAAGAATCGGAAACTTAACTTGAGAGTTAATCTTCATACAGTATAGAAAGTGAATGTCGTAGAACCACTTTGAGAAAGGTCCGTAATTTGTAAGTTTTCCACTTTCATTGTTATTTGGCACCTTACTAAGTGCTACATTGAAGTCGGTGTAGATATCACCCACTTTTGCCTCATTAATTAGAGACTCTGTATGTTGCTCTCTTGCAGTAAGGAGATTTGGTGCGCAAGTTAGTTGTTGCAGACCATTTCAGCCATGAACATAAATAAGTTTGCCGTATTATCATTTATTCATATAGGTTGAAGGACCCATCACTGATGACAAAGACTAAAACACACGAGAAGTTTAATAGATGGTGGTGGTATCTGTAACATGATAGAATAATGTTAAAATGACTGTGGTTTCTCACGAGTTGTAAACAAATGATATTTCAGGTGGCTCCACTTTAAGAATTCCTCGATATTTATAGGGTGCCTAAAATTCATCCACTATAAAGCTTAAAACCGTTTGACCAGATTTCAAGTTTACTACGGAGAAAGTCATCCACCAAACGTTCTGATTACTGTAAACTACAATTAATTTAATGGATTGTCTCATACATTCCATTCGGCAGTCCGCTAGATCAAATGTATCTAAATGTGACGGTGACGGTCAAAATGACGAATAAAAATATAAAGACATTATCGTGAACTTTTATCGGGATGAAAGAGGCAGCAGTGTGATGTACATTACTACTACTACTACTACTACTACGTCTTTTGAGAGCGTATCTAAGTAGCATTCAGAAATCAACACGACATGCACTACGGCTACTGTAGATGGTAAGAGACATTCCCCTTACCAGAGATACAGCCCTGGTAAGCCAGCTGGACTGTCCTTTTACTGTTTCTGAAATGGTGGATCGGTCGAGATGTGAAATTGCACACTATCATGGCTAAGGGTGAGAAGGTCCCGAAAAATTCTAATGCAGGTGGAAGACACATTATGATTGAAATCGTTTGGCTCCTTCATTGCGTATAATGGACGGAATCGTGGGTGAGTGTCTGTTTTACTCCAGACTTTCCGGAATGTCAACCAGAGACGATCGATTCTTTTGAGACATTCTTTTGAGTGCTTGTGAGCACTCTCCACATGATTGTTTGTATGGTTAACCAGACTTAGTACATTTGGGCTAATACTAGCCTGATCACATTTCTTCCGGTCAGCCCAGTTACTTCCTATGTATTTGAAGGCCCTCGGAAAACGCTTTATGAGTTACTCGTACTTCTGAGTAAATCTGAATACAATGCAATGAGAATGGCTAATTTCCTATGCAAGATTGCCTGATTTTACAGGATCTACCAAACAGTTGAGAACACCGATATGTCAAAACTACAGCAAATAATTTATACAGTTAGCTCTTGCATTCCTGAGAAATGCTCTTAAAAAATAGAACACAGTATTACGTCAGCATGACTGTGCGTAAACTTTAGTGTGCGAGTCTCATCGGCGAGTATGTCAAATGTACCACACATCATATCTTTGAAGTGTTTATGTGGTCTTACGGAAACTTAGCGTTGATCTTAGCTGCAGAGAGCGTATACAACGGTCTGCTCTTGCCCAGTAACTGTTACGGGAGAACTAAAGACATTCGGCAGATTACAACGTCTATATTCTGCATTCACAATTTTACTGTGCTTTTGGATGTATTTATTTTACTCAGCTCCTAAACTTGTTTGTTTATATCATTATTTTCGGACATTTTGGTTTCTTTTGTCTTTGGTTTGGTACTTGGAAGTTTTGCTCCGGAAACCTAAAAAATTGAAGGTTTGTTTGTATTTTTTATAATTATTGTTGTTAAAACGAAATTCGGTCGACTATTTGTGAACTGCGAATAAATTTGGTATCGAAATTGGAGTTTGGTTATATTGTTTATTTGGGTTCGTAATTTGCAAGTAGATCTATACACCGTACTTCAATAAATGGAACAAGTAAAACTTGGACATGATAGTAACCACTGGGTGGAACAGTGGAAATACTTGAGATAAATTTGTTATTATTTGATGCTTACCCATTTTTATTGGATTGACAAGACGAGTCAATACATACCACATCTGAAAACGCGTGGAAGGTAGCTATTTGCTTGCTGCAACTGAAAAAATTCATAGATATGTTCAGTATTTGACTTGACGCCGTATAAAACCCTGTTGGCATGCTTAGTACCTAAGCTGAATCAATTGGAATGTCACTTTAACAACCTTTGTACAACTGTGATCTCATTTTGGCGATATCGTCTTTGTTGAGCTGTTATTCGAACTTTCAAGAAACCAGATATCAAAATCTACGCGTAAGTGTATTAATCAACAGAAACGGCGTTAATTAAAATTGTTCACCGGACGACAACTGCCTACTCGAAGGATCTAAAGAAATGTATTCTTCTGCACGAGGGTGCTTAACTGTCGTGAACTTCAGCTCACGAATTACTGCACGAACCCGAAATCCAGATTGGCAGTGGCAATATGTAGAACTGAAGGATAAATTCATTTCAAATGAAGCATATGTAGATGACTGATGTCTCCTTCTTTGCCTAGGATGTGACGAAGACAGAAGGTGAGTGCACTTTGGAAGAATGTTGACCACCATCATCTACATCCTGAACACAAGCATCGATGCATCAGATCTTATTAGAATGCACTGCTATTACATTCACAACTAAGAACATACCTGATTAAAAGAGACTTGGAATTCAACTAATCATTACTGATATGACTTAATCAGTGTGCGAATACGATGCAAAGAATTATCAGTCACAGAAGCTTTGTTACCTTGTTTATAACTCTTTTGGGCAGGTCCCAAAATCTGAGAAATGAATGGTGATAAAATTCCTCCTAACAGGAACTATTTCATGCGTTCATAGTACGTGCCCTAGTGCAACATGTGGAAGAAGTACCTATATGCAACCTTGATTCCTTGTCATCCATACTAGATCTTGTATTGATCCGCTGTAAGGATGACGTCACAAACCTGGAAACAAACCACTCATGGGTAGCGGTGATTATGCAGGTCTAATCTTTGATTTTTTTATTGTTGTCACGAACGAGCGTGTGTCAGACAAACCCAGATCAAACGTCTGGAAGGCGAATTTACAAGGTATTATATACGCAGTATCCAGTATAAATTTTCCAAAAAAGTCAGAGTCCCCAGTCGTAACAACCTGGGATGTATTTGAAAATCTGTACTTCGACGTCACTTCACCTCACATTTCCGGGACTACACCAAGGGATCCGAGGAACTGCCCATCGTGGCTCAACAAAAGGGTTCCCACCCTTCCCAATAGGAAAAACAGCATGGGGAAATTTAGGTCACGAGACACTGATGAGACAAATGCGCAATGTCGAGAAACCTGGAATATTTTTGCTTCAACCCTCTGCAAGTTTAGGATGTTGTGCGAAGTAAATTTTGCCATGGACCCCATGGAATTCCTCAAACAATTGTAATCGTTTATAAACCACAGAACCAAAAGAAAAGAAAATGTTTCAGCATTAGGAGGTGAAGTTGATTCTTCGTATTTGGTGGAGTACGACTATGGTAAGGCTCAAGTATTCTAATACTACCTTGGCCATGTTTATACCACAGAGACGCCGTTCTTTTCAGTTCATACAAGCACCCACACACACACTCTGGATACTGAATATTAAAGAACTCGAAGTCTTGGGTTTGCTAAATAAGCCTGACATAGGCAAATCCACGGCACCGATGGACTGTATCCTATATTATTAGAGGGACTAGCTAATTTCGTTGCGCACCCGTCAAATATATGTTTTAATACATCCATAACCCATAGTTGATTACCAAAAGACCTGAAGAACGTCGTGGTATTTCTTCTCTTCAAAACAGGCAAGAACCACAAATCTGAGAACTACCGACCCGTTAGCCTAACTGGCGTGGTTGTTCAAACCTTGGAAAAGATTGATCATTAGGAGCTATTTATGTATCTCGATGGAAACCTGATCCTCTCGAAAAGCAGTATGGTTCTAGAACTGGTTATTCTTGTCTCATTGACTGATTCGTTGGTCGTGAAAGCTGGTTCGCTTTTAAAGACCAAACGATACCTATAGATGTTGCCTACATTGACTTCGGCAAAGCTTTTCATTATGTTTCTCACAAACGACTGTTATATCAGTTAAGGAACGTCGGGGCTGGAGACAGTCTATTATTGTGGATAAGAGACTTTCTTGATGGGCACCAACAAAGAAGACCGATGAACTCCAAGTTGTCTAGCTGGGAAACTGTGCTCGACTGAGTGCCTCAGGGTACAGTTTTGAGGCCGGTGTTATACCTATTTTATGTGAATGACCTTATTCGTCTCCCATCATCATCGGTCTCGCTTTGTGCTGACGATGTCAAGATATGGAGAGTGATGAGAAGTAGAAGTAATAGTTTAGAACCTCAAAATGACCTAGAGAAATTATTTGAATGGTCTCAAACTTAAGAGTTGCCGATAAGTACTTCCAATTGTATTTTGATGCATATCGGTCATCAAGGTAAAGATAAATACATGATGAGTAACCTGCTGATACTGTCCAACTAAACTCGGTCGCTAAGAGACACACTAGCACCCTAAAAAGTCAAGAGAACCGCGCAATCGACTGCCTAATACCGATCGAACTGCATCTTTGAAGCCTGTTACCCATCAACTGGTTAGGACAATACAAAAGAACATCAGCACCAAGTTAGTGTGAGTCTATCCTTGTTTATTGCTTATTTGCTTTTTACTCTTCTGCACACCATGTTGACTAGCAATTAATATTATTCCTCCACTCGTTACCTAATCTACAACCCATATACTTCTATACTTTTCCGCCACTATCCTACATTACACCCCTCTTAATGCTTATACTTTAATAGGCAAACTATACTTTATACTATAGTCAATTAAAGCACTGCATCGATGCCTTACCCACAGTTCATAATTTGTAACTGCCTGATAAGCTTGTAAAATGGTACTTATAGAAATAGTGTTTTCCAACAGATTGTGAAACAGAGGATTGTGTGAGGTATGATATATATCCAAGAATAAGCTTAAATTAGCCTAACATCACAAAAGGAGGGAGAGTGGAGTTACTGACCAGCAAGCATTGATGGTGAGGGCGATGACTTCAATCCACCCGTGTTTGTGGGGCAGAACATTTTGTATGTATCAGGCTCTCTATGATTGAGCATAAGTCAATCAATCTGTGATATAGATTATCTTCCTACGCTCACCACTCAGACTCATGTTTCCAATTTTATACTGGAGTAGCTATTCTACTAAGACAACCTATAACATGCTAACTCGGACTTTTACACATGGATTGTGTGGCTGGCATCGGATGAAAAAAAGAAAGAAAAAATCAGACAACAAAAGATATAGTTATTAATATTTTCAACACTTCACCCTTTATATGCACACTCCCTTCTAATAAACAACTTTCCCTGTACCAACCTTAACTTCCCTTCCTTCATATGAGCTTAATCCAACTTGTTAAACATCACAATTTATTGTTCTTTATTACTACATTCTCTTGAATGGAGCCTCTGACTTTATTTCACTCTAACAAGAGATAATATGAATTTAATCTAATTTATTATACCTTTGTCTGTTCTACGTAATGTTAAGCAACGTTTGGAGTCCATATCCAAGTGCCTTGTTGCTCTGCTGTTTCTCTTTTTTATTTTCTTCAGAATCTTGCTCCGAGGGCACAGCTATGAAACTTCTAACGTCTGGAACAAACTTGACGTAAGCGTTAACTCAAGGCCATGGTTTATAACAAGCGCTTTACGAGTGTACTTTATAACAACTATAAACTTAATAAGTTAGGAAGCATGCTATGCTCCAACTAATGTTATAATTTGTAGATCATGCCTGTAAAAATGGCGTGTACCTGCTCATGCAGAAATATATTATTATTATTATTATTATTATTGTCCAGAAATGCAATGAAGTAGGGCTCATCGTTAATCGAGACAAAGAAACTACTGCACACTGCTGTGCGATAGCGGAGGAAGCTTTTGCAACCTTACGGTTAATACTAGGGGTCGTTACCAAAAACTTTTTGACTTTGCATGCAGTATTTGTGCGTCCTAAACTCCAGTGCTGCATACAAGCGGCTAGCTCCTGCTTGAAAGAGACAGGTTAAAAGAACCACAATTAAACTGATTGCTGGAATGGCGAAGCCCTCGTAAAATGCTCGACTGGCGAAACTAAACTTATCTCCATTGTCATGTAGAAACAACAGAGACGACTAAATCACTTCTTTTGTATTACTTAGAGATAAATTTGTATCTGTTATGCGTCCATTTTTCATGTCCTCCAAATCAGAAAATTTACTAGGACACTCCAAAATGTTTACAAGCCCAGAACAAATTACTTGTCAGGTAACTATCAATTTACCCGTCGAATCAATAACAAATGGAATTGATTATCTTAACAACTGATCGAGGCTCCAATTGCGACGCTTTTAGAAAAAATTGGATCAATTAATGGACCATCATTGCCAGAACTAACACAGGGCTTCTAGCTTCCTGTCCCTTCGAAACTGAAAATGACTAGTAATCCGGCTCACTAATCAGTGTAGTTGTATACCTGTTTCTTTAGAATCTGATGAAAATACCATCTGAATTCTTTAAATAAGGGCGATAATATGACTGTAAATATGTAACTTAACTGTTCGTAAATGAAGTAACTAGGTTAATGAGGCTTAATTTGTTCTTTCTACTGTTAAGACTGACAAATTTATCCGTCTTTTCAGTTGATTGAAGGTATTTGATTTCCAACTTTGAAAGGAAGTAATGTGTGAATTGAATACGAAGAGTTTGATTAAGCGTCAATTCAAATTGTTAAGGTGAGCTCATGTTGGTGGTATTCGAATATTTCTGAAAGTTCATATTTTAAGATTTCACTTTAGATTGTTTTTAGTCGTTTTCCGTAAGTTTGTGATTTACTGCCTAACTTCTAAATGTTATTTCTGTGGTCTTTAACCTGAAATTATTTCACATCAATACAAGTGATTTCTGTAAAACTAGTTAGGTAAATATAGTGCACTTAGTTCCATTGAAAATTGATTATCAATTAGTATCTATGCAACAGTGTCTTAGATCCATCTGTTAGTAGGTACCTGATGATCAATCGTGGCTATCGCAGCAGTTCATTGGGACTATTTCTAACGAAACAGATTTTATTCTCACAGGTTCTATTTAGAAAGCTATAAGACCAATAACAGGAATATTCAGATTCAGTAACGTAGTTGTCCTAACGACAATGAAGATATATGCTTATATATGTAAGCATCAGAATGTTCCCACCGAAAATGACAATCACTGGTGGAAAAATGCATTCGTTAAAGGTGGTTCTAAAAGTAGCGATTTTTGTCCCAGAGATTTCTAGTTGTATTAGTAAGGTTTCAGAGGTACAGAATTAACACTGTAAAAATGTGAACCATAATTCGCAGGAAGACCATATTTTAATCAGCTATCATCTGGGGAGTATATTGTTACTCTCACGTCAATGAGGCCATCGCCCCCGCTTTAGTCTCTCTTCCATGTTTCTTAGGAATAGGCTTTTAAGCAACCGGTTAATCGCCGTAGTAATCGCATTTCAATCGGTAGATCCTTTTTTTAAACTACGGGCTTCGGGATCCAAGTAGTATCACTAGGTCTCACAGTTAAAGTCTCGCTCGAAGCTGAGTACATAAACTTGCACTAGATTAGTCTTTAGAAGCCGAACCTCCAAGTTTAAGTCTTATTTATTTACTTGAACACATAGATATTGGTACAAAGGCGCACCGAATACATATGCACCACACAAGTCACTTGATTTGTGTGTGGACTGTGATACTGCCCGTGTTTTTATTTATTTGAACACAGAAATATTAGTACAAGAGGGCACCAAATATATATGCGCCACGCAAATTTTTATTTTATTTGTGTGTGGGCTGCGATACTACCCGGGTTGCCCAGACAGAAGCAGGTGGTTTTCTTAGAGGGCCACACCCCTAGCCTTCGACCTGAACGTCTGATCCACAAGGCGATGGAGCAGTCTCACGGTAGCCGGTGACCGAAAATTGGTTCATACCCCATTTGTTCCCTCAGGATCGTTGAGCCCATGTACACCATTGGTTTGGAATCAAGGTTTTCCAAACTCCCCTAGGTGGACTATCGGTGTCCACCAACCCGAACATTCGCTTTCCGTCCTCTCAATTTTTTAAACAACACATTGGACGCGAGAAGACATTAAGAAGGAGTTCTCTGACATTTTCTTGTATGCACGTGGTCATGTGAGAGTATTTTTCGAGGGAGAGCTGTCTCTCCGCACTCTCGGTCGTACCAGAGCATTTGAGGGCGAAGCATTTTACATCGTATAGAACAAATAAGAAATTGTCGCATTATCCTAGGCGATAAAATGACTTAAGGATTACGATGGTAAATTCAAGGTTACGACAAATTGTGTTTATACGCATAAGGGGGGTTAAATTATGAATAGTCCAGGCTTCAACAAACCTAAGAATTTGTCCCTGACAATTTCTACACGACGTTTTAAAGGCTGTATGAATGTCAAATTTGTGCCGCGTTTCAACTATGTTTCGCTGTCGATGAACATGGTTCTCTACGTCACAATTTGATCGAATCATTTGGCACTAATTGGATCGATTGAATTTAGACATTAACATCGTTGGATGCCGGTTCAGTCGTCTGAAGGTAAACGTTCGCGCACAAGACCGAAGGTCCTGGGTTTGAGTCCCGCATGTGTGACCGTGGATGCACACCGTTGACGAGTCCCATATTAGGACGAAATGACCTCCCAATGCTTATAGGTTTTCATTGGTAAGCTAGCTTAGATTAATTCATGAATCCAACTATTAAAATTACTACAATCTCCACAAACTCATTCTCATACTTCAGTATTTACAATAGAAAATCAACTAACTTCAGTAACTAATTTAATTATTATTTGTTTTATTGTAAGAATCTCAAAAATATGAAGTCAATAAGAATGAGCAATGGTCATTCTATTCCTGTTGTCGGTCTTGGTACATGGAATGTAAACTATGAAATATGAGTCAATAACGATATTGTTTAGAGTCCATCAGATTTAGTTGGTGAAGCTGTAAAAAAAGCTTTAGAAGTTGGTTATCGTCATTTAGATTGTGCTTATATTTATAAAAATGAAATAGAAGTTGGTATAGCTTTAGAAGATTCAATGAAATCTTTAAAATTGAACAGAGATGAAATATTTATCACTTCTAAAGTAAGTAGTTGTAATAAATATTTTCAGGTAATAAATGTCACAAATTGATTTTACCTTAAACAACTGTTGAAAACTAGAAGGAAATCGAATAGCTATATCAGTAAAATATGGTACTGGATTCGAATCCCGCGTATGAGATCGTGGATGCACAACGTTAAGAAATCCCATATTATTGTAGTCAACAGAACAAGGGTGGGGGACAATCGAATGTATTTGACACAATTTACAGGACTTGTTAATAAAATCTAACAATCACATAGTAAATGCTTAATTCGCAAAATGTCCATCGATTATCTCAAATGACTCAGACTTCCTTTGTTTAACACCCGTGCTCTACCGGCCTGCTGAGCCATCTACATCTGATGTCCACCCATCAGCCGCACGTCCCACTACTCCTTACCGCCGACGAAACAGCATTCCAGTGAGTATCTTCAAATTTCTCACCAATCATTACACCTTAAGATCATTGCGTCAAAATCTAATTATGTAACAATATAACCTTACAATATTAAATGACTGTCATTCATTGTTATTGACTATAACTATTACATTTTTGACATCTTTGAACTGAATCAGTCATGCGTTTGTACTAGAATTTCTGTGATCCTCCTTAATATTCATTATCAGTAATCATCAAATAATTGTAATCAGTATGGGAAGCTTGTAACTTCAGGCAACATCAAGTCAATTCGCACAGGATGCACATATGCCAACGAGAGACTGATCAATTGCTGTCCTAAATAACAATGGGAAGATACAAGTAAAACCACACCAAGTGAATATGAGAAGTTTGTTCAATTACCGATGAAAAATGAATAATTTTAATGAAATATTACACAGTTGAATTTGTTTAATATCAACTCAAATAACATGATTACTACGAGTCATGAATATCCTATGTTTTGAACGGTTATAGAAGTGATATATGAATTGTTTTAAATTCCCATACTGGGATGAACTATTTGCTTGTTTAACGAGTCAGTCAGCTGCAACGTAGGACCAGGCACATATATGCATCGATCCAAGTTGCCACACCTCATTAGCACAACAAGATGAACACCGAATTCATAGGAGTAGTTAATTCAGTGGTGGTAATATATAGAGAAGAAAGATTGCATATAAGGAGATAGTATAGGAAGAAAGAATTAGTTCGTAGAAAGAAAGATATGAAGCGATTTTATTCTCTTGGTTTAAAGGAAGATAGAGAGTGTATACACTGACGCAATTGCGATCGATTCTGAGCCAAGTCTCCAACCATTGGTTACGAGTACGAGTACTCGTAATCGTGTTTAACGAGTACCAATGTATAGTGTAAACAATGCTCAAGTTAAATAATTACCACCAATCCTTCATTCTAATAGTATTTTAACGATAGTGTGTATTTTCTTTTTTTTTAATGTTTTAGTTATGGCATACAGGACATCGACCGGAAAATGTCAAGAGTTCCTGTGAATCATCATTAAAAAATTTACGATTAAACTATTTAGATTTGTATTTGATACATTTTCCAGTATCTTTCAAAGTAAGTGTTTGTAAAACTAGATGTTTCACTTTATTAAAACTATTATGAAACAAAACAAACAAACAAACAGTGAATGTTATGTATACTGTAAATAGTTCATCTAGTAATGTATGCTTTTCATTATTTTTCTATTATAAAATTCCATCTAAAACGAAAGTTGTACACTCATCAGTGATATAAGCATGAGTTTTGAAATAGCCAGAGGTAGACAAATGAAGACGTGATAAAAAGTTATGACTGGTAGTTCGAACCCTATTGCAAAGTGAATATTTCATTTTGATATTCTACTACTTAACACTTATAATTAATTGTTGAACGCGCTGGGTAACTTGAAAGAATATTCGTCACAGATGATATAATGAAAATAAATCTCTATAGTTATCTAAATATTGTTATTTATTTGGCCCCCAAATGCCCTGGTACGGCCGAGAGTGGGGAGAGTCCGCTCTCCCTCTCGAAATGCTCTCACATGGCCATGCGTATATAGCCTCTGCCAGAGAAGTCCTACTCACTGCCTTCTCGTGGCGGGGGTGTTGTTTACAAAAATGAGAGGACGAAAAGCGAATGTCTGGCGCTTTAACCGGACCCCAAACCAATGGTGCACATGGGCTGGCTCCAGTATCCTGCGGGAACAAATGGCGTATGAATCAATCGTTGGTCACCGGCTACCATGGGACTGCATCTCCTTACGATGCTCCACTGCCTTGTGGATCAGACGTTCAGGTCGAAGGCTCGGGGTGTGGTCCCCTAAGAAAACCACCTGTTTCGGTTTGGGCACCCGGGCAGTATCACAGCCCTCACACAAATCAATTGAGATTTGTGTGGCGTATATGTATTTGGTGCCTCCCTGTACCTATACTTATGTGTTAAAATAAATAAATAAATAAAAATGTTATTTATTTGAACATATAAATATTGATACAAAGGCGCACCGAATACATATGCGCCACACAAGTCACTTGATTTGTTTGTGGACTGTGATACTACCCGGGTGCCCAAACCGAGACAGGGGGTTTTCTTAGCAGACCACACCCGGAGTCTTCTACCTATAGGTCTGATCCACAAGGCACTAGAGCATCGTGGGGAGATGTAGTCTCATGGTAGCCGGTGAACAAAAATTGGTTCATACCCCATTTGTTCCCTCAGGTTCGTTGAGCCCATGTACACCATTGATTTGGAGTTTTGGTTTTCCAACTCTTCTAGGTGAACTCTCCGTGTCCACCAACCTAGTTAAAGAGCCAAACATTCGCTTTCCGTCCTCTCAATTTTCTGAACAACACCCTCGTCACGAGAAGACAGTGAGTAGGACTTCCCCCTGACAGTGGTTGTATACACGTAGTCATATGGGAGTATTTTTCGAGGTAGAGCTGACTCTCCACACTTTCGGCCGTGCTATGGTATTTGGGGGCTGAGCCTGTCAAGTATCATAACCAACTTTTTGTTTTTTCAATATAATTGATTTCTTTTAAATATTTTTTTCACTGCAGTTTGGGATGTCACCCACTGTTGTATTTAAAATATATTGTCAATTTCATTCTTAAGCGCTGTGAGATGTGGTAATTTCTAACAATATACATTCATCGTAAGTCCTAATAATAATAATAATCGTATTAACAATGGTAATAAAATCCACTCTGTTCGATACTATCCATATAGTTGATCACAGTAAGGAATATTCAGAATTGCAATTATATTCCCGTTTTATAAGTATTCAACACATTACGCTAAGAAATAAAGATAGACATAAGAAAAATGAACAACAATTGAAGTCCTACTCACTGTCCTCTCACATCCAATGTGTTGTTTACGAAAATGAGAGGACGAATAGCGAATGTCCATCGCTTTAACCAGATCGCAAACCAATGGTGTACATGGGCTCCAGTATCCTGAAGGAACAAATCGCGTATGAACCAATCGTTGGTCACCGGCTACCATGGGACTGCATCTCCTTACGATGCTCCACTGCCTTGTGGATCAGACGTTCAGGTCGAAGGCTCGGGGTGTGGTCCCCTAAGAAAACCACCTGCTTCGGTTTGTGCACCCGGGCAGTATCACAGCCCTCACACAAATTAAATGAGATTTGTGTAGCGCATATATATTTGGTACCTCCTTGTACCAATATCTATATGTTAAAATATATAAAAAAATAAATAAAGAACTAGAAACAAATGTCTAGGACAGGGTGGGTTGGAGAATGCTTGTCGGGAGCCTATGCTCCACTAGGAATAACAGGCATAAGTAAGTATATATTCATCTATGAAGTATTTTACAGTATCTTTTCTTGCTACATATTTACATACTTCATAATAATTTATTTTGAGAACTTATTTACAATTTAATTCTGTTTATAGTCTGGTACTTCTGACTTTCCTAAAGATGAAAATAATAATCTAATCTTTGATATAGTTCCAATTGAAGAAACATGGAAGGTTAGTTCAGATATTGTGTAAATAATTTTTTTAGAAATATCTTGAATCGTATTCATTTCATGAGAATGATCCACACACACACACATTATTGATAGTCATGATGGAAAGTACACATAAAGAGTGAATATTTCTATGGATTTCTTAATGAGTTAACTCTGTTGTTTAGATCATCTATAATGACTGACAAGTGGTCTGATCTATGTTGGTAGGTGTAGACTACCTGGTTGGAATCCGCGAGATGATAGCAACCGATGGTTAGAGACCTTGAATGACATGGCTCAAATTCGTTCGCAATGGCGTAGGTGCATCCACTCTTTATGTTCTCCTAAATTCATGTCTTTTTTTTTCTTTCCAAATTTGTTTCACTGGATTATATTCCTTGAATAACATCTTCAAACCTTAATGTCTTCGATTACTGCTTATACTCTTAGTACCTCTATCACTATGGCATTCGAATCGACAATTGTATCTCTGTGCTAATGTGGTATAGCAACTTGAACTTATATACGTACGTACGAAGTTCTACGTTGTTGCTAACTGACAGTGATTATAATTAATTTGAAAGTTAATAGTATTATTTATATGACAATTTCAATTTTGATTTAGAATTCATCCATTGATTCTATCTTCATAAATATCATAATAAAAGAATCAGTACGTACAAATTTGATTTTGTCAACCTAATTAATGAATAACAATCGATTTATCATTACGGTACTTCTGGAAACCTCAGTACAATGGAAGATGGTCGCTCAGTTTTGTGGATTGGTTGAAGTTAGACTTTAAAACCGTTGGATGCTGGCCGGCTTAGTGGTCTAGAGGTTAAGCGTTCGCACACGAGCCCAAAGCCTTTGGTCAATACGATGAAAAGATCGTCCAGTGCTTCCAGGTTTTCAGTGCTGAGTCTAACATCAATCAGTTCGTAACCTCAATAAAAAACGATAACTATCTTTTGAACAGTAGATTATTTCTACTATATCTGTGTGTGTTACAATTGTATGTACAGATTACACTGAAATAATGTACCAGTTGTATTCACAAATACACTATTATTATTCCTATTGTTCTTTCCTTATCTGTCAAGGCAATGGAAAACCTAGTCGACGAAGGTTTAGTTAAATCAATCGGTTTATCAAATTTCAATAAACGACAAATTGATATTATTCTTAAACATTGTCGTATTAAACCAGTTAATTTACAAATTGAAGTTCATGCCAATTTTCCTAACATAAAATTAGTTGAATATGCTCAGTCAGTCGATTTGACTGTGACTGCTTATGCTCCGCTTGGTTCACCTGCTCGTTCACCGTAAGTAAACTGTTCTATATATTCTTTCATGTATTTGGTGCATTGTTGGTATATGTTGATGCAATCTTCCTTACAGCTCTGTATACTTGTAATTATATAGTAATTTAGGTTATGAAATTTAGTGATCGCTAAGTAGTAACCAATATTATATTTCTCCGACTTTAAGTGCTGATAAACACTCGTCAACAACTTGTACTTACAATCTTAAGGGAACTGATGTTGTTTATGGAATTCGAACCAGCATCACACAGCTTCACAACCTGGGACGTCACCACTGAGCCATTCAGAATACACTAAAACTTGATTGATCGAATTTAATCAGTACTGGAGAACCAGACAAACATAACGTCTATCACTACTCAGTAATTAGTTAATTAGCTGTAAATATCCCAGTCCTACAGGTGTGTGGTGGATGCCTAAGTAGCTCAGTGGTAATGTCTCAGACTGTGGAACCCCACGAGGGACATCATTTCCCTCAAGGTGACATTTGCGGTTTGCTGACGTGTGTTGATATGATGATTAGAAGTATTCAAATTATTGTACTAACTAGCAATTCCCGAAATAGTGCAATTTACGGCATTATTATTTAGAATTCATAGTAAACGGATAGTCCAGTACAGAGGAATCATTAGTTCGTATAAATACTACAATCTCACTTACTTACGCCTGTTACTCCTCGTGAAGGAGCATAAGCCGCTCACCAGCATTCTCCATCCAACCCTGTCCTGGGCAACCCTTTCCAGTTCTTGTTCATCCTCTTCATAACTGCTTCTATTTCCCGATGTAATGTGTTCTTTAGCCTTCCTGTTTTCCCCTTCCCTTCAGGATTCCAAGTTAGGGCTTGTCTCGTAATTCAGTTTGATGATTTGCGTAATGTATGTCTTATCCATTTCCATCGTCTTTTCCTAATTTCCTCTTCAGCTGGAAGCTGGTTTGTTCTCTCCCACAGAAGGCTGTTGCTGATGGTATCCGGACAATGGATGTTGAGTATCTTGCATAGACAGCTATTGATAAATACCTGTACCTTCTTGATAGTAGTTGTTGTAGTTCTCCAAGTTTCAGCTCCATACAGTAGAACTGTCTTAACGTTGGTATTGAAGATTCTGACTTTGATATTGGTTGAAAGTTGTTTTGAGTTCCATATGTTCTTCAATTAAAGGAATGCATCCCCTGCTTTTCCAATCCTCGCCTTTACGTAAGTAAGTAAGTAAACTCATGCTTATCTTCATGACTTTCCTTTCAATTCTTCAATGAATTGTTATCTTCATGATCTTGAATACTCATTGGATTGGGATAACTAAGTAATGGAGTAGAATTTTTGATGTTCCGGATGTCAGTTTCACGACTGCCTCATAATTAATATATGCAGCTCTAGCATCTTGAATGGAATACTTCAGCATTTGCATAAAGTCTATTTCTAGATTTGGTATGTTAATTCTTGCAATTAATCGACCACATAGCTACACATGAAGTTAATCATCAAAATTATACTTTGCGGTTTGTTATTTCAATTTAAGGATAAATTCTGTAGCTCTTTGGTTGCCTTGGCGAATTATTTTATGGAATTTGGCTTGTTTACAGCATTCAAAATTAGTACAGTTTACATGATTTAGTAGTAGTTTCTAAGGAGTAATGTAAGCTTATCTGGGAATCACAAACCTTTTAGTAATCTGTAGGCATCCATTCAGATGAATGTGAGGAAATGAGCTACAAATTTATCATCCTTAACATTTTGTATGGCCATACTCCAGATTTCATATCTTTCCATGTAATTTTCGGCCCTCAAATGCCCTGGTACGGCCGGGAGTGGGCAGAGTCCGCTCTCCCTTCCCAAATGCTCTCACATAGCCACGCGTATATAACCTCTGCCAGAGAAGTCCTACTCACTGCCTTCTCACATCCAATGTGTTGTTTACGAAAATGAGAGGACGAAAAGGGAATGTCTGGCGCTTTAACCGGACCCCAAACCAATGGTGCACATGGGATGGCTCCAGTATCCTGAAGGAACAAATGGCGTATGAACCAATCGTTGGTCACCGGCTACCATGGGACTGCATCTCCTTACGTTGCTCCACTGCCTTGTGGGTCAGACGTTCAGGTCGAAGGCTAGGGGTGTGGCCCCCTAAGAAAACCATTTGCTTCGGTTTGGGCACCCGGGGAGTATCACAGCCCTCACACATATCAAATGAGATTTGTGTGGCGCCTACGTATTTGGTGCCTCCTTGCACCATTATCTATCTGTTAAAATAAATAAATTTGAGCGACGCTAGATGAACCTTGAGAGTGTCTACCTGATAACTAGGATTAAATGAGGATTATAAATTAATGTGACGAATTAGAATTATAATATACGATTGACGATTAAAGCTAGAAATTTGATTTATGGTTTTCATCACGAATTGACGAAACTCTATTTAACCAAATGGATAAGTTTATTTACTTTAACACATAGATATTGGTACAAGGAGGCACCAAATACATATGCGCCACACGAATCTCAATTGATTTGTGTGAGGGCTGTGATACTGCCTCGGTACTCAAACCGAAGCAAATGGTTTTTCTAGGGGGCCACACCCCTAGCCTTTGACCTGAAGATCTGATCTACAAGGCAGTGGAGCATCGTAAGGAGATGTACTCCCATGGTAGCCGGTGACCAATGATTGGTTCAAACGCTATCTGTTCCTTAGGATACTGGAGCCCATGTACACCATTGGTTTGCGATCTGGTTAAAGCGATAGACATTCTCTATTCATCCTCTTATTTTCGTAAACAACACCCGTGATACGAGAAGGCAGTGAGTAGGACTTCTCTGGCAGAAGTTATATACGCGTGGCCGTGTGGGAACATTTCGGCCATACCAGGGCATTTGAGGGCGATAGGAACAATAACGGGATTCTAACAGAATGTTTCAGTGATTTTCGTGTTTTAAGCTAACACGTAAGGATATGAACAACAAAACAAGCATTCAATATATAACAAGAACTTATTCATTTCAAGGCATTTTAAAGAGATAGAAATCAGTCTACATACAATGAGATCATCCGCCTATGATGATCTTTGACAGTTCCATTTGTTCATTTTCAAACATAAATCTTTTCTCTTTTATAGTTTAACAGAGAATCTATTAACTGAATCTTGGATAATTGCTATTGCACAAAAACACAATAGAACATCAGCACAAATTTTATTACGTTACTTACTTCAACGTAATATCATCGTTGTACCAAAATCAATTACAAATGATAGAATAATAGAAAATTTTCAGGTTTGTTTATTGTTACTTTCTTTCTTTTTTTGGTTGTTTTTTGTAAAGAGGTCATTTCTTGTTTTTACTTCCTTGATAAAACCAGTTTCATAAGTCAATCTAAGCTTAACGATCATTAGAAATCTAAAAGAACTGGACAATTGTTTGATCCCAGTATTGAACTCTTCAACAGTAGGTATCTATGATCCCACACATGGGATTTGAACTCAGAACATTCGGTCTTATTAATTTATATGAATAATACATTGCTTAGAATTTGAATAACTCTCTATACAACTCAGGACTATATATCTATGCTTCCGCCCCCAAATGCCCTGGTACGGCCGATAGTGGGGAGAGTCCGCTCTCCCTCTCGAAATGCTCTCAGATGGCCATGCGTATATAGCCTCTGCCAGAGAAGTCCTACTCACTGCCTTCTCGTGGCGGGGGTGTTGTTTACAGAAATGAGAGGACGAAAAGGGAATGTCTGGCGCTTTAACCGGACCCCAAACCAATGGTGCACATGGGATGGCTCCAGTATCCTGAAGGAACAAATGGCGTATGAACCAATCGTTGGTGATCGGCTACCATGGGACTGCATCTCCTTACGATGTTCCACTGCCTTGTAGATCAGATCTTCAGGTCGAAGGCTCAGGGTGTGGCCCCCTAAGAAAACCACCTGTTTCGGTTTGGGCACCCGGGCAGTATCACAGCCCTCACACAAACCAATTGAGATTCGTGTGGCGCATATGTATTTGGTGCCTCCCTGTACCTATACTTATGTGTTAAAATAATCTATGCTTTCAGAATGAGAGAAATGTATTTGGTATATATATTTGGTGCCCCCCTGTACCAATATTTATGTGTTCAAAAAAATAAATAATTTGGTAACTTTGTCTTCGCTTATATACAATAGTCGATTTTTGCCTACCTCTTACTTATAAGATGCCATTATTATAACAAGTGAATTGTCCGAGCTTGCCGAGCGTATCATCTGTGTCATTTGATACGAGAACATACTATTTTGAATGACTGATTTGTCAGATATCATTTTATGGAATTATTTTATACAATTCGGAATATTTTATATTATTATTATTTCAACACATAGTTATTAGTACAAGAAGGCACCAATGACATATGCGCCACACAAATCTCATTTGATTTGTCTGAGGGCTATGATACTGCCCGGGTGCCCAAACTGAAGCAGATGGTTTTCTTGGGAGGACAAACCCCGAGATTTCGATCTAAATGTCTGATCCACAAGGCAGTGGAACATCGTAAAAAAAATGCAGTCCCATGGTAGCCGGTGACCAAGAAATTGGTTCATACGCCATTTTTTCCTTCAGGATACTGGAGCCATCTCATGTGCACCATTGGTTTGGGATCCGGTTAAAGCCGGTGCCGGACATTCGCTTTTCGTCCTCTCAATTTCGTAAACAACACCGCCGCCACGTGAAGGCAGTGAGTAGGACAAATTAAACAGATCACACCTTACCATTTATATAAGATTAAGCCAAAAGTGGTTGTGAACATAGGAGAACTGTAATTAATAGACTGGACATAACTCAAGATTGGTAAATCGTATAATAATCGTCTATAGGTCAAAATAAAGCTTGTAGTATGAGGAAAATGAATATGCATAGTTTAGTTATTTTTACAATAATACAATAAATATATATGTATCATATTAGTCCAGAAATAGATTTCACCAGTTATCAAGCATGTTTGGCATGCGATTCTCTCCCGCGGAATGCAAAATGTTACTTCAGAATTGGGTTGTATCGACACCCGAATTCATGATAAGGAGTGAAGTAGTGGAGTATGTCCACCGCTTCACTTATCTGGGATCTCTCACCAACTCTTGTGGTCTGGTGTGTGACGAAATCTCAGCACGGATACAGAAGGCTCGAATAGCTTTTGACAACTTGCGCCGTAGGTTACTAGTATTCGATCATAGGTGTCTTTGAAGCATTGCTCGTATATCCTGGGACCACCGAGTAAGTAATGAAGTTGTTAGGAAACAGGTACTAGGTAAGGATGGCAAATCAATTGATGAAGTAGTGAAACCTAATCAGTTGAGATGGTCGGGACATGTGTTATGTATGTCCGACCACCGACTGCCCCGACATGCGATATTTGATGGTGTAGGAGTAGGTTGGAAGAAAGCTAGGGGCGACCAGACCAAAACATGGCACAAATCCATGAAGTCACTGACAAGTGGACTGAGCCATGTTGGTAGGTGTAGACTACCTGGTTGGGATCCGCGAGATGATAGCAACCGATGGTTAGAGACCTTGAATGACATGGCTCAAAATGGTTTGCAATGGCACAGGTGCATCCACTCTTTGTGTTCTCCCAAATTCTAGTCTTCTGAATTCTTCATGTCCTTTATTTTCTTTCCAAATCTATTCCACTGGATTATACTCCTTCAATAACATCTTTTTAAACACAAACCTTTCCGATTACTGCTTATACTCTACTCTATACACTACGGATTTGTATATGTATTCATGCACATACACAAAACAACAACAATAGTTACATTTTTCTATTGAATTTTCCTTCCTTTTCATGCTCAGGTATTTGATTTTGAACTAACAAATGATGAAATGCATCAGTTGAATACGAAAGGATTAAATCAACGTAAATTTAAAATGCTCGGGTAAATGTATTTGTTTAAATTCAATTGATGCTGTTTACTTGTATCTTTCCACTGTTGTTTAGGACTGTTATTGGTATACGTGCTATCCTGTGCGGACTGTCTCGATATTGGCTGAAGTTACAATTATTCTAATCAATAGATGGGTAGTGACTAGCAGTGTAATTCAGGATGCGCGTTTCGTCCTATTTGGGACTCGTCAGCTGGATATATCTGAATCTGAGATGATGTCCACTTTGGTACTCATTCACTTCAAATGCCAACACGTTATCCACGTAGATACTGAGTTCTGATAACCACTTGATTTTACAATATGTTGAAGTTAACAATCATTTGGTGTGGTTTCCTTGTATCCTTCCCGTTTGTTATTTAGGAGTGTAATTGATCAGTCTCTCGTTGGTATATGTGCATCCTGTGCGGAATACCTTCATATTACCTTAAGTCACAAGCTTGCTTTACATATCTTAAAGTTTATATTTACATCACTTATCAACTCGTACTATTGATGTTTACGACTGCGATTGATCAGTTTCTTATTAGAATATGTGCAGACTTTGCGCATTGCCTTGATTGATTCGCAAGCATTCTAATCAAAGATAGATAGTGACTAGTAGTAGAATCCAAATTTCGCGTTTCGTCCTATTTGGAACTCGTCAGCTGGATGCATATATGCGAATAAAAGATTAATCAATTGCTGTCTAAATAAGGTGAAACGCGGATCCTGCATTCCACTGTTAGCTATCATCCATCTTTTTTTTGTTTTGTGTAACTCCTTATTTATTTAAACGCTCTATAGAATAAGTGGGCCCTCATAACTTCATTATTTCTTATTCTCCTAGCTTGTTTAAGCAAAATGTCTTTAATACAGTGTAAGTCCCATATGGTTTTGAATAGTTCTTAGGAAGCTTTCGACTTAAGTCTTTAGCTAGTTGACGTTCATCATCAAGGCGTATATGCAGTCTTAATGAAACTGAGACTTCAGGACTTCGTGTTTATGTCGTCAATCATTTTAAACTAGTCTATAATACAGATAAGATCAAATTAATAAAGGTAGGTAACTAACTGAATCGTACTTCCATTATTTGAATACGATTAGCACTTAATACGGGTCACTTCTGTAACTACTCAGTGTAGATAATGTAAGTATATGAGAGTAGATTTAATTTAATCAAATAGGTTACATATATTCTCATTCCTTAGAGAAGGAAACTAAACCTTAGCTAATTTTGTGCACTTATCATTTGTAAGATGTCTTGTTTACTTACACCTTTTACCGCTCAATCAGGAGTATAGGCCGCCCATCAGCACTCTCTATCCAATCCTGTTCTGGGCAATGTTTTCATGTTCTTTTCAAATTGCCATTCATCCTTTCCATGTCCGATTTCAATTCCCGACGTAGTATGCAATCCAGCTTTTCCTATTTTCCGTTTTCTTCAAGATTCCAAGTTATCGTTTGTCTTGTGATGCAGTTTAGTGATTTCCCTAATGAATGTTCTATCCAATTCCAATATCTTTTTCTAATTTCCTTCTCATCTGAAAGTTAGTTTGTTCTCTCTCACAATAGGCTACTGCTGATGGTATCCGGTCAACCTACATTCAGTATCTTACGTAGACAATCGTTTATAAATACTTATACATTATTGATGACGGTTGTGATAGTTCTCCAAGTTTCAGTAGAACTTTCATGATGTTCGTATTGAAGATTCTGACTTTGATATTGGTTAACAGACAGTTGTTTTAAGTTCCATATATTGTTCAACTATAGGAATAAGATCCTTGCTTTACCAATCCTCACCTTTACGTCAGCATCGAATCTTTCTTGTTCATCAATGATATATCTAACTGTTCCATATTGATATTCAATAAATCGATTTAATGTTTATCCTATATTTTATTTAACAGAATGATTGATCATCCTGAATATCCATTTAAAGAAGATTATTGAATGGGAACAATAAAATAGTTGTTTATTGAATTTTTGATGAATAATTTTTTTTATCTGAATGAACTATGCTTATCTTTTTATTCTAACTTTTCATCTGTGTACCCTATCAATGTAATAACGTAATCATACCGCTAATGAGTAAGTAGTGAATTATCGATTGAACTAATGATACTCAAAACCTGTACGAACAGTCTAAAGTCCTTATTGGCTCTGCTTCCTGTCTAGCCCAGCTAGTTAAATCCAGAACACCAATCTCAATCATTTATTTCAAACATACTAGGTTTATATACCAACCAGTGGGAAGAGTTCGCTCTCCCTCTCGAAATGCTCTCACATGGCCACGCGTATATAGCCTCTGCCAAGGAAGCTCTACTCATTGCCTTCTCTCGACAAAGGTGTTGTTTACGAAAATGAGAGGACGAAAAACGAATGTCCGGCACTGGCTTTAACCGGATCCCAAACCAATGGTGCACATGGGCTGGCTCCAGTATCCTGAAGGAACAAATGGCGTATGAACCAATCGTTGTTCACCGGCTCCCATGGGACTTCATCTCTTCACGATGCTCCACTGCCTTGTGGATCAGACCTTCAAGTCGAAGGCTTGGGGTGTGGTCCCCTAAGAAAACCACCTGCTTCGGTCTGGGCATCCGGGCATTATCACAGCCCTCACACATATCAAATGAGATTTGTGTGGCGCATATGTATTTGGTGCCTCCTTGTACCAATATCTATGTGTTAAAATAAATAATAAATGTTCAGCGAATGAATTTAAAGAAAATGCAACGTTTCACCAGGCAGTCTAGCCCATGTTTGTTCAAAGAAATATAATCAACATCATCCAGAACCATGTACTTATTTAATATTCGATTATTTTGATGTTTGATTATATTTCCTTGAACCAGAAATTAGAGCAGATTACCAGGCGATAAGTTGGATTTACTTCAAATACATTCGCTGAGATTTTGCTTGTATTTTCATGATAAACAGTGCAATTCAGTGAAAAGCAAGTTGACTAGACAAATATATATATTATTGTCCAATAACATAACTAGTTTAAGAAATCATATCGGATATTCCCCAAATGCTCTAGTACTGCCGATGACTTCAACATGCCGGAAATTTCTTGGTTTTCAGTCAAGGCGCCGAAACGATATGAACCACTTATTGAATATCCAGCTGACGAGCTCCGTTATAATTCTCTCTCTTACGGTTATAACCCAGATATTCCTATTGCTTAGTAATCTCGGACACCAATTCGCTCGATAAGTGCTCAAATCAGAACACGGTTTAACAGGAAAGGAGATTATATTCCAAATAACAAGGTTAGATGGAAATGAGAAGCACAATAGGAAAAACGTTAGTATATTTATAGTTTTTACATGAAAATATTTCTAGAGTATTCTTGAAGTATCGACTAGCGCTGATTGGACAATAATTAACCAATCAGCGTGGGTCAACGAGAGCGTGCAATCAGCATGATTTAATCCAATCTATGTCCTGCTAACAAGCTTCAAACAGACGAAATATATGTCCAGGATTCATCTGCTAGCCACTATCCATCTTTGTTACGGCACTATTTAGTAAACACTTTTGTTCCTCATCGGCTATCAAAAAACCACTACATGAATCACCACCAATCCTAGTACCTTCCTGTGAAATTACTAATGTAAACTTCCATATACAGAATACTTCTAAGGCAATTGACACACTGAAACACTCTTACACGGATGGTATTCCGGCTAACATGTTATAAAGTGGTGATAACCTGTGTGTTTTACTTCTCAAACTATTTGCGATACCATTCACTATAGCATGTTGCCCTACTGCCTGGAGAACTACATTAAGACAGGAACTGAAGCACATGTTGAAAATTATCAGCCCATAAACATAACTTCAGTGGTATCTAGAGTGATGGAAAAGTAGCTAAATTAGTGGTAGTTCAACATCTACTTACTAATAATCTCATATCGACCTCCCCAGCATAGGTTTCTTAGGTCCATATCATGCAACACATGTATAGAAGACTACCTGAATGACACAACTCAGAAGAAGAACAATCGAATCCTTGTATCAGCTTTATTCTTACACTTTAAAAAAAGACTTTTCTCAAAATCCTACACAAAATGCTTTTCGTCAAACTAAAATCTTTTGGGAGCAACAACTCACTATACTCATGATTCTTAACAGAATGTAAACAAATGGTAAAATACGATGACTCTCTCTCATCACACAGATCAATAACTAGTGGATTCATCCAGGGGAGTGTGTTAGGTCCACTCCCATTTCTTATGTATATAAACGATATATGCAACACAATACAAATTGTGAGATCATACATATATGCTGATGATCTCTAAATAGTATATAGCTTTAAGCCTGAAACTCTAAGTGAAAGTGTATCCCGGATTCAAAATGACCTAACTATCTAAGTGAGAAATGGTAATTACCATCTAACATTAACAAGTGTGAGGTCGTTCATACTGGGAAACATCCCTATGAACTACAAATTTACTTACATAAAAGTGAAGCTCAAACATTCAAAACAGTGCATGATCTAGGTATTAATTATGCAGGAAGACTAAAATCTGAAGAACATACTCCCTCTATTATTTCTAAATCTTGACAGCTAATTGATTTCATAATGAAAAATTTCTTCACAATAGAGTCTGAGCTTACCCTTTACAAAATAAGTATATGACCCTCCTTTGAATATCGCTCTTTGATCTTCTCAAACATGAATACCATAGACAAGATGAGTAGATGTCCAAAGACGCTTTACACCAACTGCTAGGATGTGACTCCACTGTCGACTACACAGATAGATAGATATAGGCACCATCTTTAGAACCTTTATGGCATCGTACGCTACAGAATAATTTAATATTTCTCTACAAAGCGATATATGGGCTCTCATTTCTGACCTCCTGCCCAAATATGATCCACGACCCAGCCTATAGACTAAGAAACAACGTATATACACCACTTACCGTAAAACACCAAGAATAAATGCGTTGTAAGTTTTTTACCGTACAGTATAGTTTATCGTGGGACAGGTTGCCAATGCTTATCCGTAACTGTGACACATTTACCAGATTCAAAAGGCTATTAACCCTGTTTCTAGACTCTAAAGAGCTTCAATCTTTCCACCCATTAATGAAGCACTTTAATATGGACCGCCTAATATCTAGACGGAACAAGAATATAACGAGTCCGACCATTGTTAATATAAATATAACTAAATTATAGGACATATGGTTTGCCGTTTCCTATTATTCATTGTCCATTAATCAAAGCCTAATGCTCCTAACCCTCACTTTCACTCCCCAAATCTCTCTACTGGTTAAATGTACATTTTTCTTCCTAGGTGTCATATCTCTTTTTTTCTATTGCAAGTAGACATAATTCACTAAACTTATAGATGCTGATCTACTAAGGCCGATCATAAGAAGCTCGAAATTGATCATAAAGTCTTGTGAGTTGCTCAACGTTTTATTTTTCTTAACTTTACAATTTTATACTCCTTCATATCCTTTGATTTACTATTAGTCCGTACCATCTTTAATCCACATATAATCTAACCTGTTTTTCTTTTTAACATTAACCATTAGTTATCTTCATAGTAGTATGATGTACTAAATGGACATCTAACCCATAATACAAACGCTTTAACTATCTGATTTGCTTGTAACATGGAGTTAGTAGAGACAGTGTATTCCAACTATGGACTTTGATGAAAGCAGTATGCATACTTACCAAAAACGTAAGAGCCTAACATCACAAAAGGAGGGAGGGTGGCGTTACTGACCAGCAAACATGATGGTAGGGAGATAACTTCAATCGACCCACGTCTGTAAGGCAGAACATTTTGTTAAATTACGGCTCCTTATAGTCTAGTGGAATGTCATGAACTAATGGTATTGATGTTGATTTATCATGCAAAATGCCTTATTAAACCGTGTTCAGAACGTTGAATTAGTTTCACTGCCTACCCAGTAATCCTATTACAACCCAATCAAACTAGACAATTCGCTAAAAACGAAGCCTACTCAAGACCCAATGAAATCTAATAAAAGGCCCCAATAACGTCGACAAAAAAGGAGACTGCCATTTGTGTATCATAATACTGTTTTTAGCATGATATTTTATAACTGCACATATTCCCATACTCTCATTTTCTTTCTGATTCACCTCCACTTATCAGTTGTTTATCCACTCATACCTTGTTTACACTTATTTTCTTTAACCTGTTAGAATGCTCCTGCTCAATAAATACTTTAATAAAAGAGAATTAGACTGTGTAGTCATATCCTAATTATTTCTCCATGAATATTGTCTGCACTGCTCCTCGTCCTTTTTTTACTGCAACATTTTTTAGCCCCGTTGAGATACGGGACGGATGACCTCGTCCTGCACCATCCTTAAAGCCTTAGATAATTCAAAGGGATATAAGGTTGCGATTTCTAGAAGCCCCAACTTCACATAAATCTATTATCGACCATCAGTCCCACGCCGCAACGCAGCTCCCATGAAGCGCGCTAACTGTGTTACTGGCTAAAGCCATCTACATTCATATCTTATGAATTATTAACCCAGCTGAGTAATTTACTACAGTGGGAATTGTATCATTCGTAACAATTTGATCTTGCCTGTAGACTGGCATGCCTTATGTAACAAACTGTTATTTGCGAATAAATTATTATTATTAGTTGGCTTATTACTGCCTCGAGGGTAACATTCATTTTTGTTTCTTCAAGGAGATATTTGGCCTCTTTTATCTCAATTCAAATTGTGTTCGATGTCATAAGTTGTTTTGAAAAGTGTAGTAATCTAAACATAAAAATACGCAGACATCCTTAAAGGTTTATTCACAACAAAAAACGAGTGGGGTTTGACCACATCCGCCTCAAATGTTGTCATGGCTTTATTTGAAGGTAGGGTATCTAGAACTGAAGGCTTACATGCCAAGGTGACTAGTACCAGATAAGGCTAAAATCACAAAAGCCAAATCCTCATACTTGCTGCAGCTCGGTACTGTCCGTCTTCTTGAAAGCCGATGGGTATCGCATCTACACATAGTACTAAAGAAAAAGAAAAGTAATTGGAGATGGTGTGATGATTACAGATCTCTCAACCATAAAAGTGTACAGGATAGGTACCCTTGGCCTCATATCAAAGATTTCACAATCAACTTTCGGGGTATGAACTTATTTAATGAAACTGACTTTGTCAGAGAATAACGTGATATCCCAGTAGCATGAGGAAGATATCCTAGGACAACTTTTACCGAGCCGTCTTGACTGTTCCAGTTTGTTTACATGCCATTTGGCTTGAAGAACGTGTCACAAACATTTCAGCTTCGGGATATGCCATCTGCGCATTGGTATTTGGATGACTAGCTAATTTGCAGTCCAGATTAAAAATCACATGAACAACACGAAGGAGCAGTACCAAAATGACTAGATGAAAAAAAAAGTAAGGCAAGCGTAGTTTCGGAGTTATAGCTTTGGAAGTTACCGAAAACACATTAACGGTCTGCCACATGCCCTATGATAGGTCATAATCAAGACCGAATTATTGCAGAAGATATATTCTTCACTGTAGTAGGTTACCCAGTTAAGTTGATATTTTATAAGGTACGTTGGTTATAGAGGTATGAGGAATAAAACGTCTCACATATGAATGTAAATAATGTTACTATGACTCATATTGTCAATATGAGTGTTGGAGCACATCATGGAGACTGCACTGCGACGTGCAACTGACGGTCGACAACAAACTTATGCAAAGTTGAGAGCTTGTAGAAACGCAACCATATACTCTTCTGCAATATCTGGGGCATTACGATGGAGCAGAACGCAGTCACCCGTCACCATATGTGTTTTCGCAGGCACATCACGGGGTAGCTGGTAAGGAGGAAAAAGGAAAGGACGAGAAGCAGAGTAGACAATGTCCATTCCTATTAAGTTTGAGTCATTTGTGGAGGAATAGTTAACGTATAACTAGTTGACCCAATTTTCTTCCAGTAAGGTGTTTTTAAGCACGTCTCCCAATAGGATAAAGAAAACAAGACGAGACTATAATTAATGGACGACCTGTGAACGGATCCCGAGTGACCTTGAGAAATATTAGCTAATCACGGAACAGATAGTATAGACTAAAAACATGTTATATAGACCAAAAAATTAAAGCGGACACTTCTTTTACATGGTTCAAAAGCTTGTCAAGTTTATAAAAAGTTTCAGTGGTTCTAAAACCTTAGTTCACACGGTAGAGGAAAGCATCCATATGGCTTCATAATAGTCGACTTCTGAAGCATTGATAAGGCCGTAAAAACTCTTTCAGTCCTGTCCACATAGCTTTAATATTGTTTGTGTACACTCCGTTTGTTGGGTCCACCAAATGCCGCCTATGGATAACGGCACAATGCACATAACCAAGTAAATATACGCACCTGTAAACTTTACAATCATCTGTATATATTGTAGTTCTCGGCTGTAGCATGTTTTACTGGTGCTTCAGTTATCCATTTATAGCTTGCCATAGTCGCAATATAGATCGAGCGAAAAAGTTTTATTCTAGCAGACTTCATACTCCAGCACATATTACATTAATAGAAAGCATCAACATGGTAGGCTGCACAAGGTCCACAGGTCACTTGATTACCATAATTACAAATAAAGGAACCTTTCATTAGTCTCATTTGTTGTAGCCGCTCAATCATCACGTTTTGTTTAAAATCCGCAGTGAACCGCTCGCACGTGAGTATCAGGTACTGAAATTGACGCCATGACCTTGAACCACCTCGAACGCTTCTGATTGTCCCATCCATAAATTATAGTCTCACCGTAAATGATTATGTGTAGTTTCAAAATATATAGTACTGAAAACAGTGCTCTGAAACAAGATCACGAGCAGGCTACTTTTTGGCTAACTGTCCGGTTTTGCTTGTAATAGGATTTTTAGGTAGGAGGAGAATCTAATTTTACGTCACAAACACGATTTAAAGAAATATTTTTTCATAATAAATTATCATTAATGCCATCTGTTCTTGATGTCCCACTTGACCATGTGGAGCCGCGTTTTAACAACTTTTTCTGCCCTACAGACATGGGAGGATTAATGTTATCTCCCCACCATCATTTTTGCTGGTCAGTAACGCCATCCTTTTGTGATGTCAAGTTCTCCCACGTTTTGGTTAGATATTCACTTAGTATATCACACTGCTATGTAAATAACCAATGATATAATTTTTAAGACACTGGTGGTTTAGAAATAACAAGGATAGACAGAAAACCGTAGATTATACAAGAGTTTAGGATCTCAAATTATCAGATTAAGAAAACAAAACACTGAGTGACTCACAAGAATTTAGGACATCATGAGCTTCTTTTGATTGGCCATAGCCTATCAGCATCCACGAGATTAGTTAGTTTATCATGACGCTTAAGAAGAATAGTGCAACTTTATCCATGAAAGAGATTTGGAATCTGAGAGTAGGGAGTAAGGGCACAAGGGCATGACTAACGAATAATTAACAATGAGAGAGGGCAAACCATGTATCCTCTCACTCGGTTATATTCATATTAATGAAAACGAAGTCCGCCCTATTTATAATATTAAGCAGTTCATAGTAAAGTGTCTCACAGTTGGACGGAAGTTAGACGAATAGTTGGTGAAGCTCTTTAGCGTCGAATAACAAGGTATAGTATCGATTCCGGAGAGGTATTGGAAAATTGTTCCGCATGCAGCGCTGTAAAAAACTTACAACGCATTTATTCTTGGTGTTTTACGGTAAGTGGTGTATATACGTTGTTTCTTAGTCTATAGGCTGGGTCGTGGATCATATTTGGGCAGGAGGTCAGAAATGAGAGCCCATATATCGCTTTGTAGAGAAATATTAAATTATTCTGTAGCGTACGATGCCATAAAGGTTCTAAAGATGGTGCCTATATCTATCTATCTGTGTAGTCGACAGTGGAGTCACATCCTAGCAGTTGGTGTAAAGCGTCTTTGGACATCTACTCATCTTGTCTATGGTATTCATGTTTGAGAAGATCAAAGAGCGATATTCAAAGGAGGGTCATATACTTATTTTGTAAAGGGTAAGCTCAGACTCTATTGTGAAGAAATTTTTCATTATGAAATCAATTAGCTGTCAAGATTTAGAAATAATAGAGGGAGTATGTTCTTCAGATTTTAGGCTTCCTGCATAAAATTATTAGAACGTTTAAGTTTATTTTGATGGAGCATGGTGAGCGCATAGGAGTTATTATTATTTTAGACTGCACGGTCTTCCTGTGCGATTGCTTTTTGTGTATTTATTGCCTCTGTTCGGACAAATATTCTGTCATAGTTACTATAGAGGGAAAGTCAATAAAGTTGTGGAACCGAGTACAATGTCTTTGAAGACGTCTTCGTGTACCGACCGGTATATAAAGATATTTGGAGACCATAGCTCTACAGTATTCTAAAGGTGCGATTTTGTTGACAATACTTCTGATCTTGAGATAAAATATATTGGTTAGTGTGTCGGTATTGTTTGCAGTAAAGAAAGTTCCTTAATGAGTGCTTCTTAAGTGATTGTGGAAGTTATTCCAACCAACCTTGCGATAGTTTCTGCAAAGTGTTACGTTTTACGTCTACCGGTTGTGATTTTTATATTAAGGCTGCATACGACAATGTTATGATCACCACCTGGAAACGTTCTTCCGATATACACAGTAGTGGTGGTGAGGCCACTGGTAAAGACCAAGTCCAAGATGTTTTGATGTCTGTTAGAGCTATTAGCATACTAAGTCCAATGTCCAAGCTTTAGACATATATTAAACAGATGGCCTACTAAGTTAAAATGTGTGAGAGTATCTCGAATAAAACCGTTGTAACCCTCACGGGAGTGAGATGAGTTTGAAGTGAGGGATTGAATATTCTTCAATAGCTCGGTATTTTGATAGCTAGACTTAGTGTGGGATGTATCAAATGAGCTAGTGAAGTTGATTGGGAAGTTTACCCAGGAGGAAAGGGTGGGAGTACTCTCTGTTGATAACTGTACGGGGGAAACAAGTTTATGTTTTGCATGTGGTTTGAAATAACTTGGGCTGTATGCTTCAGAAGAGGTGTCACCAGAGGTCGTATTCCAAAAAATCTTATACAGGCCTACTGTGAAGTGTATGATTATTTGCAAAATAGTCTTGGTGGTTAGGCGCGTAGCCTGTGTTATTGCTATTTACGTTAGCGTGAGATGGGTCTGCTGCGCGTAACTGGAAGTAGTTGGGTCTGTTTTTATACATGCGAGCCATTTCTATGTGGTGGGTTGGCACAAAAGGATGTGAAAAGTTTTCTTCCTGAGAGTAATTACAATTGTGATCCTGGAGAATGTAGATAGGGTGTGGAATGAGAAACTTATTATTACCATCCTTATAATGGTTTTACTCATTAGAGGTTGATTGGAGTGGTTAGTACTCTGATAGTTTTTGTTAGTCTGCGTGTAAAAAGGCCTGCTACACACACTACCCATTTTGCAGCTTAGAGGTGTTGAAGGCAAGTTATGTGATATCAGCAGTTCGGTTCAACCTTACGTGTTTCCCTACTTGGTGTCGTGAGTCTTGTCTTCCCAACCATTTTGTTCAGAGATGGCGTCTTTCGTTTTCTCTGTGAGATGAATTTAGGTTCATTCGAGTCAACCTGTGGAGTATCTTTAGGAGAACTAATTTTTAAGTGTATAGGTTTAGTTGGATGCGTGTTGTCACACGACTCACATCTTAGTAAATTACCGAACTAACAGCTGGGATTAGACATGTCGTTATGTTTTTTGGTGACAGTTGGGTCCGCATGTTATCCAAAGGTTTCTGATCAGCAGACTCATCTAGATCAAGCGTGATCAGCCGTTTGTGGAGTGATGTCATGCTTATTGTTGCAAACTGACTCTGACAGGTTATTTACTGTAATACCGCCATGAAATCCTATCACTACACATTTTCTTACACGACATTGACAAGGCGTAAGTTCTGGAATGACTTTCATATTTTTGTATGGAATTGGTGAGTTAATATTTTTGCTAGAATCAATAAACTGCTTAGCATCGTTACAACAGTCAAACATAAACAGGGGGAAAGTTGATCTGTCTGACTTTTTTCTAGGGCGGATGTCTTTGCAGTTTACGTTCAGCATACCGCATGCTCTAAAGCGAATATTCCTCAATTTAGATGGGTGTGTGCGGTTGAGGAGGTTATATGCAACTGCACTGAAGGTGGACATCACTCTTTTCGTCACTTCTTTAGCCAAAAACTCCAAAATAGACTCAGCTTTAGTGAGTTGCTCAAGATTCCTATCAGTGTGAAGGCCCCATATATATGTGAGGGTTGCTGGTTGCTCAAGTCTGCCGTGAATTTCGGATAGAGAGTTTTGTAGCTGACGGATGTCATTACTATATCTGTCAGTATTTTCGTATGTATGAGATGAACTGTTGAACTCTGTAGTTTTTGAAGTTTTCGATTCAGGCCTTGGAAGAACGTACTCTGGTAGACTGTGCTGACATTTGAATACACGTGGGTATAGTATCTTGTATGTCAACCAGTCCTACCGTTGACATACTGCACGCAGAGATAGAGAGGCTTTAACATGGAGAACTAGGTGATGATAGTGACATTTGTGTACAATACGCAAACTTTTCATTCGTTAAAGGTTTGACATTGTCAGGTACTTTTTCGTCTGTCATAGGGGCTACAGATTTGAACCTTTTATTTGGCTTAGAAGTGGGTGAAATTCCTCTTTTACAGGAGTTATTGGCCGTGATTTCAAACAGAGCTCGTTAAATCAGCTTACGAGAAGTTTTGACACGTCTATAATCTACTTTCTTACGCCTTCTTCCTCTGGTCTAGGAGCATAGACTGCCAACCAAGATTCTCCAACGACCTCTGTTCTGGACTGTTTTTATCATTTGCTTCCAAGTTCAGTTCGTTCTGTTGATGTCTCTCCTTAATCGTCGGTAGATATGTCTTTCGGTTAGCCCTTTTACCTTTCGCCGTCAGGATACCGAGTAAGGGCTTGCCTCGCGATGTAGTTTGATTATTCCGTAAATATGTATCCTATCCATCCCCAACATATTTTTCTAACTTCCTGTCCAGCCAGAAGTTCGTTTGCTCTCTGAGTGAGTAGGTTGTTGCTAATGCTATCCTGTTGATAGATCTGTAGTATCTTGTGGAGGTAATAATCTTTAGATGCTCTTACTTTTTTGGTAACGGTTATGATAAATCTCCAAGTTTCAACTTTGTGGAATAAAAATAATTGTCTCGACGTTTGTGCTGGAAGTTGTTTATGCACTTGAGCGCACAGATGGATAAGATGTGGTGAAAAAAACAAACCAGACCGCTTGCCTGACAAAATAACTACAGAGCTCAAAATTATAAAGAAGAACACTTCATATATAACTTCGAATGTCAGATGAAGAATATTGATTATTCAACGAAGTATATCTACGTCAGCAGGGTGTACCTGTAATCTTGAAGGAACTGATGCTCCCTGACCGATTCAATCCCCATGTCTACCATCTTCACAATCAAACACGTTACCACTGAGCTATCCAGGCCGCGACCGCGACCTCCTATAGGACTAAGATGTAATCACAATTAATTGGTCACTGGGTGATGATCAATATCATGCGTGTCTAGTCCTTATTATTAATGCAGATCAAATGCTATCGACCATGTTGCAATGTGGGGCCACCAGGGTTTATCTAGGGTTTCCTGTCGACTACTGTATTTGTCTCTTTAATTTTTCATTTTATCTACGTACGTGTTTACCTTTTCATTTCAACTAATCATAATCATAATCCTTTCTTTCTTTTCTTCTTTCATAACATTTTACAATCATAAGGGTGAAACATTGTATCATTTAATTCATGATCGTGATCATATTATGCCAATTAATCGTACAATAAGTATAGCTAGTCAAATAGCTAAAGGTATGGGTTATTTACATGCTAAAGGAATCGTACATCGTGATTTAAGAACTCGTAATTTATTTTTAGAAGATAATTCACGTGTTGTCATTGGTGATTTTGGTGTATTCAATTTTGTACGTCTTTGTAAAAAAGCTAAGTAAGTTCAACATAGAGATATGTCTATTCATGTATTCATGTATTTGAACATATAAATATTGGTACAAAAGGGTACCGAGTGATATATGCGCTACAGTCAGTCAGTTAGTCAGCTGCAACGTAGGACCAGGCACATATATATGCATCGGTCCAAGTTGGCACACCTCACTGATATTAGCACAGCGAGATGAACACCGGATTCATAGAAGTAGTCAATTCAATGGTGGTAATATATAGAGAAGATAGATTGCATATAAGGAGATAGTATAGGAAGAAAGAAACATATGAAGCGATTTTAATCTCTTAGTCTAAAGGAAGACAGAGAGTGTATACACCGACGCCATCGTGATCGACTCTGAGTCATGTCACCACATTGCAACATGGTCGATAGCATCCTATCTGCCCTAATAGTAAGGACTAGACAAGCAAGACATTGGTCACCACCCAGTGATCAATCAATTGGGAAGTATATCTTCATTAATGCTTAGTTCTGAAACTTCGGCACATATGTAATGAAATTCTGATTCCTTTAAAAATGTTTGGTATATGTAAACAATAAAAATATAACGGAATGTTATTTGTATGCCGTTCCCTCGATCTTTTTCAAGGAGACAAAGTAGTAGTAGATTTAATCAGCGCCTCGCTCGCTCAAGGGTGTTATATTCGTTTTTATACCAAGAACACAAGCGATTTATCCCTGAACAATCCAACCAGAAATATACATTGAAACCATCCCAAGAGCGAGAGCAAATCGCGAAAAAACTAAATATTTTTCCGGCCGAGATGAGTGACCTATTCTGGCTATGTCTGAGGAAATAAGCTTTTATCCAGATTTTTATTCCAATAGAAGAAACTAGTGAGATAATTGAATGCGAGAACTAAAAAATACCTGTGGATTCATACTGTCAGACCAAAATATTTGTGTAGAACCCAATATTTATCAATTGTAATCGTACAATTCCTTTTGTATCTCATTATTTTTTACGGACAGGGGAGCAGCTCTTCGGTTTCAGCTGACTTCATCTATTTATTAAAAAAGTGTACTTATTTGTGACTATAGTATGGTTAAATAGGCAGGTGTGTAAGCACTTGACAGACGGACAGAGTACAGTAAAATCGTACCTCACCAACATGGTGTTGAGTGGCCCATTCGTGGCACTTCTTCAAATTTCCTTAATATAACCCAGGAATTCAAGTCAGTGAGAGTGGGACGAAGCTCCATAGGTGGAAAAACTCTGAATAAATGAGTAGTCAGAAAAAGACGCTTGTATATTCAGTAGGTCCACAAACTCCCACAACTGCTACAGCACAATTTACTGGCCAACAAATTCAGTCTGTGGAACTATGATAAAAATAATTATGTAATTACTTCGATTGAACATTTTTCTCAACATACGTCAAAAAATGCTTGTTGAAACAATGAGGAGCTTTATACTGGACAAGATTATGGTTAAAAATGTTCAGGGATTGGAAAAATAGAGTTGAATGTATATTCACCCGTGAAAAAGCAATGATGTCACTATCTTGTAGCGTGGTGTCGAGTTGAGCTGAACTATGAACACCGCTACCAGACCACGTGCCAATAGACCAATAAGATTCCGGTAGGCCAAAAATCAGAAGGCAGATGATGGCTGTAGTCGAGATGTATTTGTTGGCGATCTCGTGGTATCGAAAGAATACCGAGATCGTGCCAAAGGAGTACAAGTGTGGTTACTGAGCGTAACCGGATTCGTACAAGTTCAAAGTCAACGGGAGAGTAAGTATAATGGCTTTCATTAGCACAGTTAAACAAACGAGCACAATAAAACAGTCACTGGTACAATTGGTTATAATAATAATTGTTTTCATCGAACCAATCGTGTTCTGTTGACAAAAGTAGGTCACTACAATCTCATCTTTCTTGATATCCACTGTTTAGGATCATACGCTTCGTCCTGAAGAACTGGGTTTTGTGAAATTTCTCGTACAATTTAGTCCCTTGAGAGAATATACCTTTCCTAAGAACCTTTCAGGCGATTTTTACCAAACTCAGTATGTCTGGACATATTCGTATATTAATATCTATCCTGAGAGAATAAATGGCAAGTAGTGTTCTCCATCCCGCCAGTAAAAGCGTGATGGTTGACTTTTATGTTAGAGATATTTGTCCAAATTAGGTCGTATAACCGGTAGGGGTTACATTTAGATAATTTGAGCTACCATACTGTGAGTTTCTACACAGTGCAATCTTTTTATTATGGAGTTGGGAAGTAGTCCCTGACGAGAAACAAATTATAAAGGTGACATGTTCTCCAGATTTTCGGCTGCTGTGTGGCTGAGATAGTTTTAGCTTGATCAACAGGCCATATTCTGCACTATCCCATGAGCAACACGTCACCTGTGATGACGAAAGGGACACTAATAAAGACCTTTCTATTTTATAAACGAAAAGTTCAGTTTCGTCATGTAAAACCGTAAGCACCATAGAACCAGCTGAGGAAAATCAGCGAACAAATATGAAACTGCATAGATTTCAGGAAGGAGATTAACTGATTTAATCTAAAAGCTTAGAAAATATTCTTTTAACGAACATTACTACCTTTATTGCATCTGAATACAGAAAATAGCTTGAAAAGTTCAAATAACTTAAAACAATATGTTCTTTTCTTAACCATGATCCATCTCCTATAATGTCAATTAAGATTTCAGGGTGCTGATAAGTTATTATTCTTATTCTGCAATGTAAAGTGTTGATCTTTCGGCTATTGAATGTTGTTCTGCACACTCATTATTCAACGTATGCGTCACTTGCCTAATAATGGTGTGCTTATTTGTCTAGTAATCGTTAGTGAAGTATTTGCTTAGAGTAAAATTTAGTTTATGATGGCTAATACATAGTATTCGTACTTTTGTTATTGTCATTACCATATGGTATAATATACTTAAAGCGCCCCACACATTCCCTACATACATCAATATGTTGGGTATTTAGTTTAGTTATGGAGTGGAAGTGGCTCAACAAGAATATGTCTATAGCATTTGCTCGCTTTGATGTCTTCGTCTTGATCATCTGGTTAAAAAGTGTTCTCGCACTCAACACAACTTCTACACCTTAGGAGTTGTCAAATGCTGGAATTCGCTGCCGACTGAGTTAGTACAAGCGACTTCCCGGGAGTCCTTCAAGAGGAAACTTAACCCGTTCTTAAGAACTAAGGATAACATCTTGTTATGATTTACCAGTTTCTTTTTCCTCTATTATCGTTAGTATACCTAGGCTCCTGCCTGGAGTTATTGGTAATCCACTGCTACTAGTCACGGAAACCTGATAAGTGAAAGCTACTTCTATTCCATCCACAACCATTTGAACCATCTGAATAACAGCCGTTTTAGTACAGCCGATTAGGATGTGCACTTTCGTTTTATATCCGTGGAATTTATATCAAGTGCGTCCGGTAGAGCTTAGTTTTACCAGGTCATGAACTGTTCAAAGTCAGTGACTCAGCATAGTTATACGGAAAAAAAATTGGTTTGAGTCAGTGGTCAAACTTTTTATTTTGACGGGCTTCGGTAGTTTGGTCTTCTTAATAATGATGTAAAATCAGTATTGTAGCTGACATTTTCGCGTGGCTAGGTGCAAATTATACTGGGATGAAGAATTAAACGAATGTGTTTAATAAACGGACAACAGGAGTTGCGCAATGTAATCCCAAGTTTTTGTTGCTTAACTTCAACATGTTAATCCTTCATTGCTTGAACCTTACTTTCCATCTTAAAAATGTTTTGTTTTGACCAAGAGTAGCTAGGCAAAAACGTTAATTAGATGTACAATACGTCACCTTTGGCTCAGTGGTTTATGTACATCCCCTGTTAGTCGGCCGCATGTTGACCCGAAGCCTATATACTACCGTTTATGTGATGTGATAGTATCTATGGCGCCCCCAAACACCCTCGTACGGCCGAGTTGGGAGAGTCAGCTCTCCCTCTCGAAATGCTCTCACACGGCCACGCGTATATAGCCTCTGCCAGGGAGGTCCTATTCATTGTCTTCTCGTGGCGGGGGCGTTGTTTATGAAATCGAGAGGACGGAAAACGAATGACCGCTGCTTTAATCAGGTTGGTGGACATGGAGAGTCCACCTAAGGGAGTTGGAAAACCCTGATTCCAAACCAATGATGCACATGGGCTCCAGTATCCTCTAGGAACATATGGCGTATGAACCAATCATTGTTCACTGGCTACCTTGGGACTGCATCTCCTTACGATGCTCCACTGTCTTGTGGATCAAACCTTTAGGTCGAAGGCTCTGGGCGTTGCCCTCTAAGAAAACCACCTACTTCGGTTTGGGCACCCGGGCAGTATCACAGCCCTCACACATAACAAATGAAATTTGTGTGGCGCTTATGTATTTGGTGCCTCCTTGTACCAATATTTGTGTTCAAATAAATAAATAAATATGTATCTATAGCCCTTACGTGTATATTTTGGTCTAATGAAAAAAGCTCTGCCTGTGTATTTTCATAATTTTATTTGTTACACTTGAAATGATCATCTGGTAAAAGAGAGTTGGGTGATTTTATTGTCTCACTGACTCTAAAATTGTTGTCAAGGTGAAGACAGAGTTCTGGGAAATCATTCACTCACCAGTTTAATGGATACTCATTGGGTGTTAGATGAGGTCGATGCGCGCTTACTTTCCCCTAGATTTCTCTCCATCCTTAGGATGGTTTCTCTGGTAGCATTAGATGCTTAGTATGTGAGTTTACATGTAGTTGCAAAGCTACATTTATTTCATAGATACATAGAGTTTTCTTGACTATATATGTGCCTATAGTTGTGTTGAATGGATTCTATGCACAGTAAATGCAAATGAACAAATTCAATCACTCGTTGTGGTTATAGACTTTCGTTGACTTAAATTACTAAATCCATTCTAAGACTGGTTTTATTTTAATTTTAATTTTTATTTTAACACATAAATATAGGTACAGGGAGGCACCAAATACATATGCGCCACACAAATCTCAATTGATTTGTGTGAGGGCTGTGATACTGCCCGGGTGCCCAAACCGAAGCAGGTGGTTTTCTTTGGGGACCACACCCCGAGCCTTCGACCTTAAAGTCTGATCCACAAGGCAGTGGAGCATCGTAAGGAGATGCAGTCCCATGGTAGCCGGTGACCAAAGATTAGTTCATACGTCATTTGTTCCTTCAGGATACTGGAGTTAGCCCATGTGCACCATTGGTTTTGGATCCGGTTAAGGCGCCGGACATTCGCTTTTCGTCCTCTAATCTCCGTAAACAACACCTCTGTCGAGAGAAGGCAGTGAGTAGGACTTCCCTGGCAGGGTCTGTATACACGTGGCGATGTGAGAGCATTTCGAGGGGGAGAGCTGACTCTCCCAACTCGGCCGTACCAGGGCATTTGGGGGCTCTAAGACTGGTTAAATTCATTCGTGTTCAAAACAGATAAAACTCATATGTTACATGAGAATTTATAACATTGCTAAATTGCATCATATCATACTGTTATGTTTTCAGCAATTTTGTCTAAAAATCACTCTGAGTACCCACATGATTTTCACTCTTGTTTAGAAAATCATTTTTCACAACTTGGTTTCATAGTCAGCTAATAGACGCCACTTTCCTTTTTTTAATCAGAAGGTTTGGGTATGTTGTCTACCTTACAGGCTTAAATAACGTTTCTTTTAAAACTTCTTTTGTCATTTCAGATATCTCTGCACGTTTTATTACAAACAAGTCTTCATATTCACTCAACAAAAGAATATTAGCTTAAGAACGATTAGAGGATTTATAAATAAATAACATACACAACTTTTCATGAACAAGCTCTGGAGATATCATTGGAGTTATAGTACAAAAAGCAGGGCACAAACTATTGTGCATCATGCTCAGTGAACCTGCTTCCCCATATGCATTTTGTAAAGATTTGCAGAACTTAATCATTGTAACAGAAGAGCAAATCATTTCACCTTTACGTAAAGAGTTAAAAAGAAGTGATGAACATTCCGAAATTTTATCACTTGAGATACAAGACGCTGAGGTAATTTGGTGAATATAATGCGATTTCCGTTATAGAATAAAACTTTTGAATATTTAGCCCAACAGATTTCAGCTATCTGTAATGCTGATGAAGATACAGCTAATGCCATTCTGCGTGAATATCCAAAATCAGAAGTTTGTTTTCGATGTCTTGGTATTAATGATGACACTATACAGGTAAGTAATGAATGTTTTCAGATTTTCATACTTATCTCTAGGGTCTTCTTCGTATTCGTGGTATTGGCTTTCTACAATTGTTAGATATGCCTGACAGTGAAGTGAGAACAATCTTACAAAATTATGGGGATTATGGTGAAGAAGTTGATCATGTACTTGCTGGTCTTGCAAAAATACGCGGGAATATTGATCTTATTGAAAGTGACTTAGCATTTGAAGACGATACCAGGAACTTAATCAAATTGGTGATGCGTTTATCTGATGATGATTCTCAAGTTGAAGAACTAAACAATATCCTTAATGCTCAAATTTACGAAGAAAGAAAGGATCCTCGTATACCTCCCTTATATGTTACTGGCCCTGAAGATGCTCCTTTTGTTAACAAGGAAATTCCTGCACAGAACTCGTCTCATAAAAATACCAAAGTAGTTGTTTGCTCTCATTTAGAGCACGATACATCCTGTGGAAATCTTATTAGCCATTCAAATTCAGATAATATTAAGACATTTAAAACTGGTTGCGATGTCAATTACAATGGTTGTAGTTCGTTTACTTCCCCACATGCTTCTAGTTGTATCACCATAAATAGTCCACAGAATGTCACAAATAAATCTCATTCCGGAAAATTGTGCAAAACTGATTTTAAAACATTTAATCTCTTCCCGGGTATATCTGATTCAAATATTACTTCAGAAATTGATCTACATAATGGCGGGCTTTCAGTACCTTCTACTCCCATTTCTTATAAATTATCCTCGACCATTTTAGCACCCTCAAATCTTTTTAGAACAGGCCGTCATACACTACCAAATGAAGTAATTTCACTTTCTCCCGGTGGGCGTCGAGCAGGCAATCATTCGTCTCGAGATCGCGAGCATCAAACTCGTCAGGCAGGAACTCCGCCACCTAAACATCGTTTAAGATTTTCTTCTCCACTTCATCGTAGCAAGTCTCATGAATCTAATCTTGCCAATCGTATTATTTTACCTGCCCTCCCAAATGTACCACAGTTCCACCAAGAAACAAACTCTGCCTGTTGTATTAGTAGACCACAATTATTATTATGTAATCCGATTTCCCCAGATGCCTTCAGTAATCTACACAACGATTATTTCAATTATTCTGAGTGTATAAATGGCAGTCGACCGTGTATAACTACTACTCAATGTGGTGTATGCATTAATAGCGATGTTATTTTAAATGGGAATAAAACAGTTTCAACATTTTATCATACTTGTTCTACTAGTGATAGTACTTCCACACTTGTCACAAGTCCACGTACCTACGATCAAGGTCGACGTGTGTCTTGTGAATATCGACCATCAAAGACTAATTTACAACCTTTAATGACTACATCTGCAGATAGTGATAATTTATTAGGTAGGTTTTTTTTAGACAACGGTTTAGACATATCTACTGCTTTCTGTTTTATTTTATTTTATTCTAAATTTTAAGAAACATTCATTAGCTTCGTAGTCATCTTAGTGTTATATGTTTGTGTAGTAAACTTCAATGATGTTTGTACTGTAAACTTTTGACTTGTAAACATTCTATGAAAAGAAAAATTTATGAATTGAACCTAGTACTGTTCTCCCCCAAATGCCCTGGTACGACCAAGAGTGGGGATAATCCGCTCAACTTCTCGAAATACTCTCACATGGCCATGCGTATACATCCTCTACCAAGGAAGTCCTACTCACTGCCTTCTCTCAACAGAGGTGTTGTTTACGCAATTGAGAGGACGAAAAGCGAATGTCCGGCGCTTTAACGGGATCCTAAACCAATGGTGCACATGGGCTGGCTCCAATATCCTGAAAGAACAAATGGCGTATGAACCAATCGTTGGCCACAGGCTACCATGGGACTGCATCTCCTTACGATGCTCCACTGCCTTGTAGATCAGATCTTCAGGTCGAAGGCTCAGGGTGTGGCCCCCTAAGAAAACCACCTTCATCGTTTTGGGCACCCGTGCAGTATCACAGCTTTCACAGATATCGAATGATATCTGTGTGGCGCATATGTATTTGGTGCCCTCTCGTACCAATATCTATGTATTAAAATAAAATAATAAAATAAAAAAAATATTTATCACTTCACCGATCGGGAAGTGTTACGTGTCTCTCATTGATTTAATTAAGTTTAGTTGAATACGTTTGTATAGTTCACAGTAACATTTTTTAGTTCATTACACTGCTTAGTGAGGAATAATTTTGTATCTACCGATGGATAGCTGTCAGTACTGAATGTTTTCCTAGTTCCTGATTATTCTATAGATCTGGTGATCGATTTTTTGTGGTATTGTGCAACATCATGATTTCCTGTGTAAATAGCTTTATATTTGTGAACTTGTCATGCGTTTCACATTTGTTTATGGATTACTTTCTATACTTGTTCAACTCATATAAGTAAACTTTTGTATCTTATTATTTATTTATTTTAACACATAGATATCGGTACAAGAAGTCACCAAATACATATGCGCCACACATATCTCATTTGATATGTGTGAGGGCTGTGATACTGTCTGGGTGCCCAAACTGAAGCAGGTGGTTTTCTTAGGGGGCCACACCCCGAGCCTTTGACCTGAAGATCTGATCCACAAGGCAGTGGAGCATCGTGAGGAGATGCAGTCCCATGGTAGCCGGTGACCAACGATTGGTTCATACACCATTTGTTCCTTCAGGATACTGGAGCCAGCCCATGTGCACCATTGGTTTGGGATCCGGTTAAAGCGCCGGAAATTCGCTTTTCGTCCTCTCATTTTCGTAAAGAACACCCCCGCCACGAGAATCTTAAGTTAAAACATGTGGAAAACTTGTTTTAAATATTAAAACTATAAAATTAATCTTAGATTCTTATTATGAGATATCCGTCTATCAATTAAAGGACGAGTATACTGCGCGGCAGTTCGTTCCGTTCTACTATACGGCTGCGAAACATGGCCTTTAAGAATAGAAGATACTCGTAAGTTACTAGTATTTGACCACAGGTGCCTTGGAAATATTGCGGGTATCTGCTGGGATCACCGGGTAAGTAATAGTGAGGTTAGACGCAGGGTATTAAGGAATGATGGTAAATCAGTTGATGAGGTTATGAATCTTCATCGACTGAGATGGTTGGGCCACGTGCTGCGTATGCCTGAACACCGATTACCACGACGCGCAATGCTAACAGGTGTTGGGGATGGTTGAAAGTAAGTTAGGGGCGGCCAAACCAAAACGTGGCATCAGTGATTGAAGTCACGAACTTCTGGTCTGAGCCATGTTGATAGATGCAGATTACTTGGTTGGGGTCCGCGTGACTATCTTAACGAATGGTTGGAGACTCTTGGTGACATGGCTCAGAATCGACCACAATGGCGTAGGTGTATACACTCTATACACTCTCTGTTTTCCTTTAAACCAAGAGATTAAAATCGCTTCATATCTTTCTTTCTACCAACTAATTCTTTCTTCCTATACTATCTCGTTATATGCAATCTTTCTTCTCTATATATTACCACCACTGAATTAACTACTCCTGTGAATCCCGTGTTCATCTCGCTGTGCTAATTAGTGAGGTGTGGCAACTTGGACCGATGCATATATATGGCTGGTCCTACGTTGCAGCTGACTGACTGACTGAGATTCTTATTATAATAGTGAAGTGATAGGCTTAACAGTTAAAACACGACTTTCAACCAGTAAGTCACCAGGTTCTCACTGCCTTGTCTCTGAGTAGTCGGAGAGTATCACTAATCCTCACTCAAGCTAAGCTTTAATTAAAAGGTTACTACATAAATTGTGTATTTAAAAAATCGGTTACATTAATTTTTCATCCTCCTTTACTTTCAGTTACATTTGTTGTGGCTTTAAAATTTGCCGGTTAAAGCCGGTGCCGGACATTCGCTTTTCGTCCTCTCATCTTCGTAAAGAACACCTGTGATGCGAGAAGGCATTGAGTAGGACTACCCTGGAAGAGGTTATATACACATGGCCATGTGAGAGCATTTCGAGAGGGAGGGCGGGCCCACCCTTGGCTTTGTTCTGAATCACATATAATACACTGCACATGTAATTTTTGTTTTAGATCCAGTTAATATCAGAAGTTACCAGTGTTTCTCGTAACCTAACTTCCATACCAGATCATACTCATTGTATGTTTGCACAACGGATATATGTTTGTCAGTTTTGAACGTCTTAAGAAGCGAATAAATATAAATTTCATAAACCTGTAAATAAGGTATAAGTTAGTTGCCATGTTAACAACAATCAAATAAATATTTTATTTCTGATTAGTTCTAAACTATGACTTAATTTAGCTAGTAGATTAAATGAGTATCCATTAAACATCTCTAATTTGTTCATTTTGTATATGAAGTAATTATATTTGCTTTCATTTAAATCTAGGTGTCCTTAATGTTCCAACTAATTCAGGTGGGGCCACATTTGTTCTCAGTGCAAGTGGATTCATGCACAAGTGAGTTCATGTCAATAGTTGTGTTTAGCAGATATATATATATATATATATATATATATATATATATATAATTTGTTTATTTATTTATTTTAACACACAGATATTTGTACAAGGAGGCACCAGATATATATGCGCCACACAGATCTCATTTGATATGTGTGAAGGCTGTGATACTCCCCAGGTGCCCAAACTGAAACAGGTGGTTTTCTTAGGGGACCACACTCGGAACCTTTGATCTAAAGATCTGACCCATAAGGCAGTGGAGTATCGTAAGAAGATGCAGTCTCATAGTAGCCGGTGAACAACGATTGGTTCATACGCCATTTTTTCTCGCAGGATACTGTAGCCAGCCCATGTACACCATTGGTTTGGGATCCGGTTAAAGCCGGTGCCGGACATTCGCTTTTCGTCCTCTCAATTTCGTAGACAACACCGCCGTCACAAGAAGGCAGTGAGTAGGACTTTTTTGGCGAAGTATATATACGCGTGTCCATGTGAGAGCATTTCGAGAGGGAGAGCGGACTCCCCACTCTCGGCCGTTCCAGGACATTTAGGGGCATATATTTATTTTCGTACTAGTTGTATTCGAATCAGTATTTGCTTAGTGAATTAGTCATTTAATAGAAAACAAACAAGTAAATGTTTGTGTATTGGTTTCCGTAACGTTTTGAAGGAATCTTTTTACTCTCTTCAAGATATAAAACTTCCATAATTCAAAGTCGAACTTCAAAGAGTTTGTTAAAACTAAAAGTTAATCAAAGAAAAATTAACCAACTATTAAAACAGTGTTTAAAGTTCACACTGAATAACTTTGGTTAGACAACCATAATCACTGAATAGCTGCTTCATTTTTGGTGTAAAACTCTTCACTTGTGAGGATTTATGACTACATAATACCTAGGACCAAAACCTGAATCTTCAGGTTTCGCATCTAGCACTTAACTTGCAAGCCATTGAGTTGGTATCCAACATTTCGAACCACTACTTATTGCCATTATTCAGTCAGTCAGCTGCAACGTAGGACCAGGCACATATATGCATCGATCCAAGTTGCCATACCTCATTAGCACAAGATAAACACCGGATTGCTATTATTGTCTCATTTCAAACACAATGTTAACACTTCACTGGTGACAGCTTCTCCATGAAACTGAATTTCTTCATCTATGTATAAGTTTGATATTGATAATATGGCTAGATTTTTATAACATGTAACACTTATTTAACATGTTATTTCATAATCTTTTTTGTTTTATAGATTTGAATTAGAATCTAAATTTGGTGATTTTGTTAAAGGTACTCCATGCGCTGTTTGTAATAATCGAATGCGATTTCGTCTACAACATTGTGCTTATTGCAAGTAAGTATACTAATATACATCCACTGTTATATGTTATTATAAAAAAATACACTAGTTGTACCTGTTATGTCCTATAGCCTGCCATATATCACTTGATGAAATTGTCAATTAGAATATTGACTTCTATGATCGTGTCTCTGTGCTACTCTGGGACCTTATTTGGTCCTCTGTATAGTAACCTTTCACCTAGCCCAGTGTATTCAGTTCAGAACACAAATATCAGCCTCTGCTGTGTGAATCGTATATTTCAGACATACCTAGTGTATATATACATATAAGCAGACTAAGCCATAACACAACATAAAATGAGAAATAATCATTATACAAGATCAAGCCAAAAGTGACTGTGACTATGAGATACTGTAACGAATAAAATTTTTCATGATTATTATTAAATTTTGATTGAGAGCATAAATCGATCAATGTGAAAACGCCATTGAAAACCTAGAAGCATTACATGGTCGTTTCGTCCTAATTTGAAACTCTTCATTAGTGTGCATCTACAATCTTAAACTACAATATAATGATCGTTCAATGCTTCCAAATTTTCAATGGTAGTCTAATATTGATCAATTCGTGATCTCGATCAAAACTCAATCTCATTTGATATTTCGAGTCTTGAATCTTTTGATGACACAATCTTTTCTATCCTTCTATAGACTTATATAAAAGGTATAGTTTAAGTAAATGATTTTATTGAATAGAGAAAATTCTCTTCGTTGAATTCGCTTATAATTAGATTTTAATATCTTGACTTGTTATTATATAACACTATACATAATTATTTGATGTTTTGTTTTTTATAAAAGAATCAAAGTACATAAAAGTTGCGTTTCTCATTCAAGACGACTTCCTTGTACAGGACCTTCTAGTGGACAAAACAATGAATTACACGAATTTAAAGGTAATCTATTTTAATATTCTTTTGAATATAAGTATAAGAGATGATATATATTAAATGCTCTCACATGGCCACGTGTATACAGCTAGGGAAGTCCTATTCATTGCCTTCTCACGGCGGCGGCGGCGGCAGCGGTGTCGTTTACGAAATGAAGAGGACGAAAATCAAATATCCGGCACCTTAACTGGATGGGTAGACAAGGAGAGTCCCCCTTCTAGAGGAGTTGAAAAACTCTGATTTCAAAGCAATGGTGCATATAGGATCCACAATCTTGAGTGAACAAATGACGTATGAGCCAATTATTGGCCAATGGCTACCATGGGACTGCATCTCGTTGTACTGTTTATCGATGCGTCTGTTACTCCTTATGGAGCATAAACAGCCGGTCAGTATTCTTCAACTCACTCTGTTCTAGGCCTTCTTTTCTAAGTTCTATTCAATTTTTGTTCATTTTTCTCATGTCTATCTCCATTTCTCATCGTTATGTATTCTTTGGTCTTTCTCTCCTCCTTTGGCTTTAAGGATTCCATGTGAAGGTTTACCTTGTAATGTAATTGGATGCTTTTCTTCAATGTATGTTTTATCCTCATCATCTCAACTATTAAATAAAATCACATTTTGATATGTTAACAAGATATATAATTGTTATTACTTTTAAAGGTTCTCCAAATATGACTCGTCAATTGCATACAAATGTTTTAACAACTAGTCAAACAAATCTTCGTCCTGCACATTCTACTCCAGCATTTCAAGTTAGTTAATAATAATAACAATAATAGTAATAATGTTTTATTCTTTTTGTCTTATTTGTACAATGTTAATATGTATATAACCTTAATTATATCAAGCAAAGATGGATAGTAGCTAGTAGTGAAATGCAGTTTGACGCGCGTTTCATACCGTTTGGGACTCGTCAACTGGATGTACTTGCATCCCAGAGTCTCGGAGTGAATATCAACTCTGGGATGCAGGTACATCCAGTTGACGAGTCCCAAATAGTACGAAACGCGCGTCAAACTGGATTCCACTGCTGGATACTATCCATCTTTGCTTAAAAAGCTTGTGACTTAAGGCTATATTGAGGCAAACCACACAGGATGCACATATGTCAACATAAGACTGATCAATTGCAGTCTGAAAATAACAATGGGGAGATACAAGTAAAACAACACCAAGTGAACTTAATCATATCATCTGTTGGATTCTGTTATAGCGAATGTCCGGCGCTTCAACCGGATCCTAAACCAATGGTGCACATGGGCTGGCTCCAGTATCCTTAAGGAACAAATGGTGTATGAACCAATCGTTGGTCACCGGTTACCATGGGACTGCATCTCCTCACGGTGCTCCACTGCCTTGTGGGTCAGACCTTCAAGTCGAAGGCTCGAGGTGTGGCCCTCTAAGGAAATCACCTGCTTCGATTTGGGCACCCAGGCAGTATCACAACTCTCACATATATCAAATGAGATTTGTGTGGCGCATATGTATTTGGTTCCCTCTTGTACCAATATCTATGTGTTCAAATAATAATCATTTAGAATAGTAAATACTTGAATGAGCTGATCATAGTTTTTTATTTCGAAAAAAAACAGTCAATCTATTCGATTTTATACATTTCATGTGTTTCAATTGTGTGTGGTATCTAACTTCTTATCATTTTAACCTGTAATATATAAATCAGTTTAATTGTGTAATTCATAGAAATATAATGATTATGTCATGAACGACTTATTCAGAAACTATGCTAAGCTCTTCTTTTTGTTGTTGTTGGTGGTGGTTATGCTCAAGAGCATGTAGGCTGTATTTTTCTTATTTATTACTTTACATAATGCAAAGTTAACAAGTTTTACAGGATTGTTTTTTAAACTGAAAACTAAACCAACATGTGCTCATTAGTGACTAGTTTCGTGAGGGAATTCTCGGAGTTCTAGTGAGAAGCCGTGACCAGTGAAGTTAATCCGTGTCGGGTAGAGACAGGTATCTACCTCAGTACTTTGGAGGATGGTCGCGCAATTTCGTGGATTGGTTCATGTTAGACACCTACAAATATCCAAAAGACTTCAGTCTAAATTTGTCAATCTAGCAATAATGAGTTATATAGTTTACATTATGGACTGAAATCCGATCAGCCCCCGAATGCCCTGGTACGACCCGAGAATGGAGAGAGTCTGCTCTCCCTCTCGAAATGCTCTCACATAGCCACGCATATATAACCTCTGCCAAGGAGGTCCTACTCACTACCTTCTCTCGACAGAGGTGTTGTTTACGAAAATGAGAGGACGAAAAGCGAATGTCCGGCGCTATAACCGGATCCTAAACCAATGGTGCATATGGGCTGGCTCCAGTATCCTGCGAGAAAAAATGGCGTATGAACCAATCGTTGTTCACCGGCTACCATGGAACTGCATGTCCTTACGATACTCCACTGCCTTGTGGGTCAGACGTTCAGATTGAAGGCTCAGGGTGTGGCCCTCTAAGAAAACCACCTGCTTCGGTTTGGGCACCCGGGCAGTATCGCAGCCCTCACACATATCAAATGAGATTTGTGTGGCGATTATGTATTTGGTACTTCCTTGTACCAATATCTATGTGTTAAAATAAATAAATAAATAATAAGAGATCCGATCAACATCATTATAGATTCCAACCTTGTTGTTTGCATCTATCGACTTGGATCAAATGAATAGTTATTGATTTCAATATTCATTGCTAAACGGATTGTTTACAGAAATGGGATTGAAAATAATTAACTATGTGTACATTTATCCAATCATCATCTATTTTGTTGACACATGATGATGGCTTGCACAGGAGTGGGTTTATCAAACTTAAATGGGACATCAATCCATTAAGTTATTGATTACTAGAGTGCCCTGTAGGTTGGTGCAGACTACTGGGTTATTGTCCATGTGATTATCGTAACTAGTGTATCAGAATTGGTCGCTATAACGCAGATATGTTTACTCCTTGTTTCCTCTTAAATGTTGTTCAGTTCATAAGGTTATCTTGTACTTTTTATTCCAGAAACTCATTCTTTGTTCTCTCCTATTATTAGTACTACTATTACTTCTAATACTCTGATGTTTATCTTGATAATTCTACATCACTGTGTTGATATAATGTGGAGACTCGAACTTGGTACAGGGAGGCTCCGAATATATGTGCGTCGCACAAATCATTCGGTTTGTATGAGGGCTGGAATACTGGTTGAAGTAGGTGATTTTCTCATTGCGCCACTTCCCAAGCCTTTTAACTTAGAGGACTGATTCACAAGGACGTGGAACAACATCAAAAAATGCAGTCTCATAGTAGTCGGTGACCAACATTAGGTTCATACACCTTTTGTTCCATCAAGATTATATAGCCTATGTGGATCATTGGTTTGGAATTATGATTTTCCAACTGTTGTAGTTGGATTCTCCATATCCACCAGCGTCGATATTGTGAGTGCATTTCACGAGGGAGAGTTGATTCTTCTCACCCTTGGTCGTACTAAGGTATTTAGGGTCGTTCATATTCGTATTGTATTTTGAAGCCTGATACACAAATTAGTAACGTGATGATAAACTGAGTTAATGACAATAAAATAAATTATGTTTACTTATATTTTTTAAATAAAAATGATCATTTTATTTTTTCTTTTATCTCTTTCTCTGTATTTATATGCTGTACAGAGTTCTGATTCAAATAGTGCTTCATCATGTACAAGTTCTACACCAGGTTCACCATTTGTCACCGGTACATCATTAATTAGTACAACATTAGCTGCATCATGTTGTACTCGTTTAGACAGTGGTTATATTGGTATTGGTAATAATAGTATTAGTGGTAGTTGTAGTACTACTGGTCAAATCATTTCATTATCTTCTCCTCCATTACGAAATTTAAGCAATAATGGTGGTTGTATGTTTAATCATTCTAATCCAAGTCATTTATCTTCACCAGTTAGTATACATTCTTACGGTACAGTTAATGCTGGAATTGTAACTAATACACAACAACAACAACAACAACCTCATTCTCCTCGACATTCCGGTCAGTGTTTTAATCATTTTGAATTTCCAAGTAAGTATTTTCTTATTAATCCATATTTAGTATATACATTTATATCGTTATCTTTCTTTGTTTAGTGATTATTGCCTCTAAATGCCTATTTATTTTATTTATTTTAACACATAGGTATTGGTACACGGAGGCACCAAATACATATGCGCCACACGAATCTCAATTGATTTGTATGAGGGCTGTGATACTACCTGGGTGCCCAAACCGAAGCAGGTGGTTTTCTTAGGGGACCACATCCGGAGCCTTCGACCTGAAGATCTGACCCACAAGGCAGTGGAGCATCGTAAGGAGATGTAGTCTCATGGTAGACGGTGACCAACGATTGGTTCATACGCCATTTGTTCCCGCAGGATACTGGAGCTAGCCCATGTGCACCATTGGTTTGGGATCCGGTTAAAGTCGGTGCCGGACATTCGTTTTTCGTCCTCTCATTTTCGTAGACAACACCTTTGGCACGAGAAGACAGTGAGTAGGACTTCCCTGTCAGGGGCTATATACGCGTGGCTATGTGAGAGCATTTCGAGAGAGAGAGCAGACTCTTCCCACTCTCGGCGGTACCAAGGCATTCGGGGGCCTCTAAATGCCTTGGTACGGCCGAGAGTGGGGAGAGTCCGTTCACCCACTCGAAATGCTTTCACATGGCCACGCATATATAGCCTTTGCCAAGGAAGTCCTACTCACTGCCATCCCGTGGCGGGGGGCGTTGTTTATGAAATTGAGGGGACAAAAAGCGAAGGTCCGGCGCTTTCACTGGGTTGGTGGACATCAAGAATCCACCTAGGGGAGTTGAAAAACCCTGAATCCGAACCAATGGTTCACATGGGCTCCAGTACCCTGAGGGAACAATCGGTGTATGAACCAATTGTTGTTCACCGGCTACTATGAGACTGCATCTCCTTACGATGCTCCACTGCCTTATGGATCAGATCCTTAGGTCGAAGGATCCGGGTGTGACCACCTTAGAAAACTACCTGTTTCGGTTTGGGCACTCGGGCAGTATCACAGCCCTTACACATGTCAAATAAGATTTGTGTGGCGCATATATATTTGGTGCCTCCCTGTAGCAATATCTATGTGTTTAAATAAATAATAATAATAATTAGTGATTATCATGTCTTTTCGAATATACACATATCTCCGGCTTTAGTATTTAATTTTAGATCAGTTAACGATATTACTCGTTTTGATGATAGATGTATAAATATTACTTAGTTACATCTGTTACCCGTCGTGGAGAATAAGGCACTCACCAATATTCGTCAAACAACTCTGTTCTGGGCTCTGCTTATGTATATATAATTCCTTCTTCTACTCAACAATATGCATTTTTATGTAAACGAACACTTCATTTACGTCTACCACTTCATTAAATCTCATTGGAAAATCACCACTCGCATACCATATTTTGGGACATGTGTTGCGCATGCCCGACCACCGACTGCCCCGATGTGCGATGCTTTATGGTGTAGGAGTAGGTCGGAAGGAAGCTAGGAGCGGCTGACTGATACCATATTTTGTGCTGAAACAAATTGAATACAATGATACTTCGTCTACCAGTTTTTTTAATAATCCGTTCCATGTTTAGTCTTAGATAATTAAGTAATAACGTGTTCACATTCCCCCTCTATATCTAATAAAATCGGCTACCTAAACCAACAGGTCGAAGACGTAGTAAAAATATGTGGTAGCAAGTACTAAGGAGAGGTGACCGTCAATCCTCCCTGGGAGTGCTTATGCTTATGTATACGTCATGAAGCTCAAAAGTGAAAGTGTTTTTACAAGCGGTACACATGTAATATGTAAAAGACATCCATTTGTAGCAAATTCGTTCGAAGGGAGCGGAGACCGTCTGCCTTTCACGGGGGGTTAGCTGAATTTACGTATGTGTACTCTATGGGACACATAAGTGAAAACCTACCGGTTACCGATGTGCATGTAACATATACTTGCCCCTAGCGCGGGTCGCGCGTTAAGACCCGAGGGTGCCGGTTTCCCCATTAAATCGCATCCACGTGATGGGCCTTGAAACATGGAAACTTTCCAAAAAAGCCAGTAGGCTTCACCAGATAAAGCTCTACGAACCTTGAACGACTGAACACCACATACAATGTTTAATCTTCAGGTAAGAAAGTATTTCTCGCTCTTTTAAGTAGTTTGATAAGTGTCAGGCAGCCAAAAACCTTGAATGAATTTGTGTCGACTAAGTCGCTACACACAACTTCAGCATAGGGAAAAAAGAAGTTAGAAAGATATTTAGCGAACTGATTTTCCAACTGTTGTAGTTTGATCCTCCATATCCACCAACCCGGTTAATGCGTCGAACATTCGCTTTTTGTCCTCTCAATTTCGTAAACAACATCGTTGCGAGAAAGTAGTGAGTAGGTTTTCCCTGGTAGTAGCTGTATATGTGTGGCCGTTTGAGAGCATTTTTCGAGGGAGAGTTGACTCTCCCCATCATCGGCTGTACTACGGCATTTAGGGGACTCTCGTGTTATAATGCACTTAGTGTTTAGTCATTTAGACTAGTGATCACATTGCAATTTGATCGATAGGATTCTATCAACACCAAGATTTAGTCACTACTCATTAAATCAATCAATTTATTATTATTTTTTATTTGGTTTAAATGAAGCATAAAATGTTTCTAGTTTATTAGTAGCGCCACCAGTGTCGTAGGTCTACTTTTTTAACCTTAGGAATATTCGGTGTAAATGTGCTACAAAGCTCGACCTTAGCTTGTCTGTTGTGATGACCCCAACGAGCTAAATTTGCAGAAACAAGTGTTATTTTAGGTCCTACATTGCTAGACGGGTCGGTTGCAGAATGGTAAATCTAAAAGCAGCAACTTGAAGCCCGAGGGCTAATTTTTACTGTGGGCTGTAGACAGGTGTGCCATCAGTAAGGTATTTCTCTCGACCAAACAATATCTGCAGAGATGCTGCATTCTCATAAGGTAGTTAGAGAAGGTGGACCCTAAAAGCTACACCTCACCTTACTCCGGCATTAAGGCTTTTTAAAATGCAGAGCCAACACATAAAATTGCTATAAACAGGTTTTTAGACCAGTGTCAAGCAGTTGTCTCTTGGTCTCTGCGGTCACACTCTCGAGTCAATAATGTCACTACTAGTCCAGTTTCTTTTTCAGTTCCCCAAAGAAGAAATATTTTTTCACTGTATGGGCAGCCGGGAAGTGACAACCGCTCTCAGAAATGTAACAGCACCCGAGATCACCATGCTACAGGGCTAAGGATTCCAAGCTGGGGCTTGAGTCTTGTAGAGCTTTATGATTTCTCAAATGTATATCCCACCTGCCTTCAGCGTGTTTTGCTAATTTCCTTTTCAGCTGACAGTTAGTTTGTTCTCTGGGACAGTGGTTAATTAGCTTTTGTAGTTTATCGGCATTAAATATTCTATGGGTAATTGTAAACTACCGAAATCTTGTCCACTGATAATTCATCTCTATTGTTAGATTTTCTAGTGTAGTTGTTGTCGTGGTGTATGCTACTTATGTCGACAGACACAAGTAGTATGTAACGCTAATCTGAAGTGGAATGCCTGGCAGCAGTATATGGAAAAAAAATATCGAATTGAAGGGAACAAGGATGTAAACAGTAATTAATTAAAATTGTTCCTTCGTACAGTACTTATTTTTCACTGGTTGAAATCATGAGTCAATCAAATCTAGACCATCATGAAAAACCTGGAAACGCTGGACGGCTGTTTTGTCCTAGTATGGGACTCCTCTGTGCGCAGTGCGCATCGACGATCCCTGCCCCTGCGAGATTCGAACCCAGGACCTATCAGTCCCGCGTGAGAGCGCTTAATCGTTAGACCACTAAGCCGGCCGGTATCCAACGGTGTTAATGTCTAACCAACCAAGTTGCTCCACCGTACATTTGGATACATTCAAATGTTTCAGGATTAGTGTTTACTTGTATAATTTCTAATCATAACGTGTTTACAATAATATCATGAATAATATTTATATTGTATTTCTATTATATTCAAGGTGTCAATCATCCAATCATAGATAATCAGTTACTAGACGGGAATTACAATAATAATGTGACTAATAATAATCCTTTAATTAGGTAAGTGTTGGGTTACTGCTTCACATTACCAATAGATCGGTTTTACCATATACTTACTATATTATATGTCAATCTTTACTCAATAGGACTTAATGTAGCTTATCTTCAAGCTGATTTGTATCCCTGAAACCAACAGCCTTTTATTCCCTCAGGATACTGGAGCCCATGTACACCATTGCTTTTGGATTCCGTTAAAGCGCCGGACATTCGCTTTTCGTCCTCTCATTTTCGTAAACAACACCTTTGGCACGAGAAGGCATTGAGTAGGACTTCCCTGGAAGAGGCTGTATATAGTCGTGGCCGTGTGAGAGCATTTCGAGAGAGGACGGGCCCACCCCACTCTGGGCCATACCAGGGTATTTGGGGGCATAAGTGATATAATAGTTATTTGTTACTAAAATGTCATTATTGAGTGATTTTATTAGTAAACTAGATTAATAGACTACTTTTTTTACTGTACTTTTGTTTTCATTGGACCTTGACCCAGTTAGTAGTCCGTAATGGTGAAACATTTGTTTCAAGACCTAGAGGTCTTAATTCCAACCTCTGAGAAATGCTAAAGAGTCCTGTACTAGGATGAAACATCTGTTCAATACTTCCTAGTTGCCAATGAATGTGCTACTCGAAAGATTGTTTGTAAGTATTATATAACGAAACGTTGCTACATTTGTCAGACGGAGTGAAAAGTTTCAGTCCATTGAATGTACGACGTCGGTAGAACACTTGGAGACCAAACAAGAAGACATTTCAAATTACAGAACACACTGTGAGATGTGAATCGAAGATTAAAAGCTATGCATAATGTATGATATATAAATACTTTATAACTTTTTATAAATAAACACATTCCTCCTGTCTATTGTCGTGTTTTACATTTCAATTAAGGTCAATCTGTAATGAACACGTTCAGCTCCCCCCCACCCCCACCCCCCAAACCTATGATCTGTTAATATAAGCAATATATGCTGTAAATGTTTATAGTTCAAATCAATCCAATTTATGAATGTTATAACCTTAATATATATATACTACTTAAATTAATAAGCATCAAAACTGTCAATCGTCATATATATATATATATATATATATATATATATATATATATATATATACCCGAATGCCCTGGTACGGCCGAGAGTGGAGAGAGTCCTCTCTCCCTCTCCAAATGCTCTCACATGGACACGCGTATATAGCATCTGACAGGGAAGTCCTACTCACTGCCTTCTCTCAACTGGGGTGTTGTTTACGAAAATGAGAGGACGAAAAGCGAATGTCCGGCACCGGCTTTAACCGGATCCCAAACCAATGGTGCACATGGGCTGGCTCCAGTATCCTGCGAGAACAAATGGCGTATGAACCAATGGTTGGTCACCGGCTACCATGGGACTGCATCTCCTTACGATGCTCCACTGCCTTGTGGGTCAGACGTTCAGGTCGAAGGCTCGGGGTGTGACCACCTAAGAAAACCACCTGCTTCGGTCTGGGCACTCGGGCAGTATCACAGCTCTCACACATATCAAATGAGGTCTGTGTGGCACATATGTATTTGATGCCTCCTTATACCAATACCTATGTGTTATATATATATATATATATATATATATATATATATATATATATATATATATATATATATATATATATATATATATATATATATATATATATATATTATGAATAACGTGTTATCATCATCTTTTTAGTGTTTCATTTCAATTAGTTATTCACATGATCTGTTAATTAGATGAGATCAAATAATCATAAAAATAAAATAAAATTTGTCCGATCAAATTGTTGAGATGATGTAATGTTTATAATCACATTGATATCAATCAGTTATTATTATATCATTGATAAATGTGATCCTTTCGGAGTGATGATGATAGCTCAATTCTGTCTTATGGATTAAACTGTAATGAAATTGAGATTTGAACTATTCGTAAAATGTATTCATCATTCAATTTCGATTTATGTATGAATTAGTAAATCATTGAAACCGTCTTTGTAAAACTGTAGAATTGTTATATCCTGATCCCGACCGTATCTGCTAACTTGACGTGGTGGTAGTGGTGGTGGTGGTGGTGGTGGTGGTGGTCGAGCTCGCCTATCGTGATGACTCCCAACCGGGCTATATTAACTGGAATATATGTTCCTGTAGGTTCGACCATGTCAAGCAGGTCGATTGGAGAACAACGGTAAGACTAAAATCAGCAACTTCAACGTCTGAGGGCGAAGTTGTATTGCTTACTGTACAGAGGTGTGACAGCAGTAAGGTGTTTCCCTCGGACAACTAGCATGCTGGTGTCTGCTGCTGTCTATCAACCAAAGGACGAGTTTACTGCGCAGCAGTTCGTTCTGTCCTACTTTATGGCAGTGAAACATGGCCGGTAAGAGTAGAGGATATTCGTAAGTTACTAGTATTCGACCATAGATGTCTTCGAAACATTGCTTGTATATCTTGGGACCACCGAGTAAACAACTCAGTTGTTAGAAAACGGGTACTAGGTAAGGATGGCAAATCAATTGATGAAGTAGTGAAACTAATTCAGTTGAGATGGTTGGGACATGTGTTACGGATGCCCAACCGCCGACTACCCCGACATGTGATGTTCAGTGGTACAGGAGTAGGTTGGAAGAAAGCTAGGGGCGACCAGACCAAAGCATGGCACAAATTCATGAAGACACTGACAAGTGGACTGAGACATGTTGGTAAGTGTAGACTACCTAGTTGGGGTCCGCGAGATGATAGAAACCGATGGTTAGAGATCTTGAATGACATGGCTCAAAATCGTTTGGAATGGTGTACGCACGTGCATCCACTCTTTGTGTTCTCTCAAACTCTAATCTTCTGAATTCTTCATGTCCTTTATTTTCTTTCCAAATCTATTCCACTGGATTATACTCCTTGAATAACATCATCAATCCCTAATGTTTTCCTATCACTACTTATAATTTCACTACCTCTATCACTACGGGATTTGAATCGATAACCGAATCTCTGTGGTAATTGACTCGCGAGGAGCAGGCTGGGTTTCGTTCTGGTCGAGGATGTATTGATCATATCTTCACCCTCCGCCAAGTGTTAGAACACCGCCATACTTATCAAAGGCCAACAATCGTAGTGTTTCTTGATATCAGGGCCGCCTTCGATTCGTTGGACAGAACTGTTCTCTGGGATTGTCTATTGAAGAAGGGTGTGCCTGAGAAGTTTATTAACATCCTGAAAGCATTATACACAAACACCTCAGGCAGAGTGAGGGCATACAACCACCTTTCTCCACTATTCCATTCGAGCAGTGGGGTTATGCAGGGTTGCCCAATCTCACCATTCCTCTTGAACTTTGCCATCGATGACATTCTGGAAACAGCTCTGACGGATGTAAGTAATGGTGTGTGGATCTGTTGCCTGGAGAAAGACTTCTCGACCTTGAGTATGCGGATGATATTGTCTTACTGTGCGATAATGCCCAAGCCATGTAATCCGCACTTAATCAGTTGGCAATCCGTGTCCGTAGGTATGGTATGTGCTTTGCACCTTCGAAGTGTAAAGTACTTCTACAAGACTGGCAGGATTCTAATCCTGTACTCACTCTGGATGGTGAGCAGATTGAAGTAGTCGAGAAGTTCGTGTATCTAGGTAGCTGCATAAGTGCTGGTGGTGGCATGAGTGATGAGATCAATGCACGTATAGTGAAAGCCAGAACGGCTTATGCCAATCTGGGCCATCTTTGGCGCCTTCGTGATGTTAGTCTGGCTGTAAAAAGGTCGGATCTACAACGCGACGGTGAGAGCAGTTTTGCTCTATGCTTGTGAAACCTGGCCTCTCCGAGTTGAGGATGTTAGACGACTCTCTGTGTTCGATCATCGTTGTCTCCGAAGGATTGCTGGCATCCAGTGGCAACACCATGTCAGTAATGCAGAGGTTCGGCATCGAGTGTTCGGTCACAGAGACGATAATGAAATTGGTGTCACCATCTTGAAACACCGACTTCGGTGGCTTGGACATGCTCTACGAATGTCGTCCCAGAGAATTCCACGTCGTGCATTATTTGCCGACTCTGGGACTGGTTGGAAAAAGCGGAGAGGTGGTCAGTATATGACATGGTGTCGTGGTATGAAAGAAAGCTGCAAAGGGCTAGCTTCTGTTGGTCCTTCACGACTCCCTGGTTGGGGTCCGAGAGACGGTGTAACGCAGTGGCTAGAGACGTTATCAGATATGGCTAAGAATAGAAGCCAGTGGCGATCGTGCTGTAACCTTCTTTTACTTTCTTCATAAAAAGTGGTTGTATCTTCCTTAACTGAAAGATCTGTTCTGACTGTACCTTTCCGTTTCCCCCACCATTGTTCTCTCCCTCTCTCTTTTTTTTTATAATTCCCCACGTCCATTACGTTTTTTTTTCTCTTTTCTCCTTCTCTTCAAATTATCATTGTTTTGTGTGGCGCATATATATTTGGTGCCCCCCTGTACCAATATTTATGTGTTCAAATAAATAAATAAATAAATGTGGTAATGTGGTACGTATGGCAACTGGAACTGATGTACCTACGTACGTACGAAGTTCCACGTTGTTACTGACTGACTATGTCCTGGTAAACATAATGAATGGTAACTTTTGGGATCCATTATCGTATAATTGTTCAGTAACTAAACTATCTGCATATTCATGTCCCTCTTATCATGAGCTTTATTTTGACCTATGAACTATCATTATATAATTTACCATTCTTGAATTATATCCTGTCTATAAATCACTACTTCCCTCATTCACTGCCACTTTGGGCCGAATCTTGTACAAATGTTATTTTCTATTTTATGCTAAGTTGTGGTCTGTTTGATTGATATATATAAACCGAGTATGTTTGAAATACAATGATCCATATCATGGAAGCTGAGATTGGTGTTCGGGATTTAACAGACAGGGTTAGGCGAAATGCAGGACCAATAAGGACTCGAGACTACTCATAGGGGTTTTTACGTTTCATTGATCCGATCGATAATTCACTGCTCTCTAATTGACGGTACCGTTACATTATACATTAACAAGGCAATCAGGCCACAAGTTATAACAAGTATTTCGTTTGTTTAAGCTGTGTAAAGTTCAATCTGGTTGTTTTACATGACTTGATTAGAAGAATTTTTGTTGACCAGTACTTGAACTTAACAACAATTTCTATTTTTAGTAACCAATATCTATTTAGGCCTGATGGACTAGTTTACTTTAAATAGTATTGATTTATTTATTTTCTAATCTTTGAAAATTATTTCTATTTCTATCTTTTTGTAGTACTGTGTCTTCTGCAGAAAGTGAACGAACTGTTGTTGATGTAAGTTTCATTATCATAAGGTACATTTTATCGATCTGTTTTCTGTTTATTACCATTTCTATAGTTTTTTTTATGGTATGTAGAAGAAAAAGAGTAAACCTAATAATAATAATAATAATACTTACAACTCACGGATATTCATGGGGTATCGGATTGACAACAGATTATGGAAGTTAATGGTGGTGGTTTGTTAAAGAATTCATTTATACTATTTCACATAGATTTCAGTCAGTCAGTAACAACGTGCACCTTCGTACGTACGTACGTACGTACATCAGTTCCAGTTGCCATACTTATCACATTACCACAGAGATTCAGTTATCGATTCAAATCCCGTAGTGGGAGAGGTAGTGAAAGTATCAGTGGGTAATATGGAACATTAGGGTTTGAAGATATTATTTAAGGAGTATAATCCAGTGGAATAGATTTGGAAAGAAAATAAAGGACATGAAGAATTCAGAAGATTAGAGTTTGAGAGAACACAAAGAGTGGATGCACCTGCGCACACCATTGCAAACGATTTTGAGCCATGTCATTCAAGGTCTTTAACCATCGTTTTCTATCATCTCGCGGACCCCAACTAGGTAGTCTACACTTACCAACATGTCTCAGTCCACTTGTCAGTGTCTTCATAAATTTGTGCCATGTTTTGTTCAGGCCGCCCCTACCTTTCTTCCAACCTACTCCTATACCACTGAACATCACATGTCGGGGTAGTCGGCGGTTGGGCATCCGTAACACATGTCCCAGCCATCTCAACTGAATTAGTTTCACTACTTCATCAATTGATTAGCCATCCTTGCCTAGTACCCGTTTCCTAACAACTGTATTACTTATTCGGTGGTCCAAGGATCACATAGATTCACCTCTCTGAATTATCGTGTAGTTCTGTATTACTTTTATTGTTATCAACATGATAGGTTCATCTAACGAGTGCAAATTCCGTTACTTAGTTTATCTTTAAACACCGGTGATACTACTCGACTATCTAAAATAAAGTAAATGGAGCGGAATTCGGATGTGCGACTTGGTAACGAAAAGTCAACTATTGAACCAGTATTTGATCTGTCCAGGTTTGAAGGGTGGTTTATGATCTCAATGAAATCGCTTATCATTATTCTCCGTAGATCAGTATTTAGTCATCAATTATTCGTTTCACCTAGTTCTTCAAGTTTATTTATATCCGCTTTTTCTTTATTCCATGTATTTTCCAACGTTGCAACATGAAATCCATAGTTAATTATTTACTTACGCCTGTTACTCCTAATGGAGCATAGGCCACTGACCAGTATTCTCTAACCCACTCTGTCCTAGGCCTTCTTTTCTAGTTCCATCCAATTCTTGTTCATGTTTCTTATGTCTATCTCCATTTCCCGGCATAATGTTTTCTTTGGTCTCCCACTTTTCCTTAGTCCTTGAGAATTCCATGTGAGGGCTTGTCTTGTGACACAGTTGAATGCTTTCCTCAATGTGTGTCTTATCCACTTCCAACGCTTCTTCCTGATTTCTTCCTCCACTGCATTTTAGTTTGTTCTCTCCCACATAAATCAACAGTTAATTTTTAAATGAATGTCAAGAATTAGGTTTGGAGATTAAAGAATTAACTAATTGATTATGAAAGCCGAGTTCCATAGTCAATTAGTCAATTATTTAATCTTCAAACCTAATTCTTGACATTCATTTAGAAATTAGCTGTTAATTCACGTTTAGTTTCTATTCATTCCATAGTTATTTTGTTTCTATGTATAGTAATATGTGTGCCAATTATTTTGGAAGATCCGCCTACTATCTCTGTCTCTGTCTCTCTCTCTCTCTTATACACACACTCACACACACTATCACTTACAAACACATATACATGTATACATCTTAATAATTTTATCTGTTTACTTAAAGTTTTGATCTTTCATGTTTACTTAGAATACAGTACACCGGTTTGAATCAATGGATAGTCAAGATGAATCATCTTTAATGAGAGCTAATAGTGTAAGTTTAATTATATTTCGGTAAATGTAAATGATGAAGTTAAACATTAACATGATTGGATACCGATCGGCTCAGTGGTCTAGTGGTTAAGTGCTCGCACGGGAAACCAGTAGGTCCTGAGTTCGAATCTCGCAGGGGGGGGAGAGGTCGTGGATGCGCACTACCACTGAGGAGTCCCATAATAGGATGAAATGGCCATCCAGTGCTTCCAGGTTTTCCATGGTGGTCTAGTTTCAACTCACTCATAATCTTAACCATTGAAATTACTACACAATCTCCACAAAACCCCTTCTGATAAAAGAATAAATAGTTCAGTGAAGAAAATTTGCTTTTCTATCATGAGATTTGGTAATGCTATACATCATTGTCTATGTGTCATTAATATTATCAATATATTAGGAGTTGGTTAGAAAATTTAAATGGTCTAATGATTAAGCGCTCATTACGAGATATGAAGGTCTTGGTTGAAATCTCCTGTAAGGTCGGGAATGTAAGCTACCGAGAGAGATTACATACTCGGATGAAACAATATCCAATGCTTCCCGGTTGAAATCTCATTTTGTAAATTCGATCATTTGATGCTTATAGAATATTGTTTATCTCTAATACGATGGATGATGATATCCTGTGTTTGTTCAATTAGCATTCAGTAGAGTCTTCCTATAATGTTCATTATTCTCATTGAACAATTACTGACATTTTACTGCTTTTAATATTCCATGAGCTTCTCGGATAACATATTTCCTTCCTGATGTCTTATAGTTAAAAGTGAAATGTAAAATACATCTGGTGGACTAAAGAATAGTTGAAGATTCAAAGGTTCGTGTACCAAAAGTATTAATCTCATTGATCGACAATATGGATTTCGAAATTTATCAACTTTATTTCAGTGTCATATCAAAATTAGTTTTACTAATGACTATGGAAGATGGTCGCACAATCATTAGATGCCGACCGATTAGGCGTTCGTATGCGAGACTGAAGGCCCTATGTTCGAATCCCGCTGGGCGGGATCATGGATGCGTACTACTGAGGAGTTCCATAATAGGACAAAACGACCGTCCAATGCTTCCACGTTTTCAATGGTGATCTAACATCAATCGGTTCATAATCTCAATCAAAAAACTTAATCATCTCCACAACCCTATTACTTACTTACTTACTTACGCCTGTTACTCCTCGTGAAGGAGCATAGGCCGCTCACCAGCATTCTCCATCCAACCCTGTCCTGGGCTATCCTTTCCAGCTCTTTCCAGTTCTTATTCATCCCTTTCATATCGGTTTCTATTTCCCGACGTGATGTGTTCTTTGGCCTTCCTCTTCTCCTCTTCCCTTCACGATTCCAAGTTAGCGCTGGTCTCGTAATGCAGTTTGATGATTTCATCAATGTATGTCCTATCCATTTCCATCGTCTTTTCTTAATTTCCTCTTCGGCTGGAAGCTGGTTGGTTCTCTCCCACAAAAGGCTGTTGCTGATGGTATCCGGCCAACGGATGTTGAATATCTTGTGTAGACAGTTATTGATAAATACTTGTACCTTCTTGATGGTGGTTGTTGTAGTTCTCCACGTTTCAGCTCCATACAGTAGAACTGCCTTGACGTTCATATTGAAGATTCTGACTTTGATATTGGTTGAAAGTTGTTTTGAGTTCCATATGTTTTTCAATTAAAGGAATGCGGCCTCTGTTTTTCCAATCCTCACCTTGACGTCTGCATCTGAACCTCCTTGTTTGTCGACGATGCTTCTCACGTATGTGAAGGATTCCACATCTTCCAGAGTTTCTCCATCAAGAGTGATCGGATTACTGTTCTCCGTGTTGTATTTGAGGACCTTGGTTTTCCCTTTGTATATTTTGAGACCTACTGATACAGAGATTCCACAACCCTATACTGATAATAAAATGAAATATGTTCATGTTTCATGTACCCAAAATTGATGATCATTATTTTACTTTATTTATTATGAATAGATATCAGTTACATTAAAAGAATGGGATATACCAATGGAAAATTTATTTATTGGTGAAATAATTGGACGTGGTACATTTGGTACAGTATATCGTGGTAAATGGCATGGTGAAGTAGCTATTAAACGTATAGATTTTGATCCAGAAGATGTTGATGATTCAATACGGGTTGAGGCGTTTAAACGTGAAGTTGCTTTATTACATAAAACACGTCATGAAAATTTAGTATTATTTATGGGTGCTTGTATGAAAGCACCTGATTTAGCTATTGTTACACAACTTAGTCGTGTAAGTATTATTATTTTTAATGTATATCCCTGTATTTGTATCTTATTTTCTATTTTACTTTTAAAGAATTTTTATAATGTTGGTCCATCAGAGTGCTTGGTACCTTTATGGTTGCGCCACAGGATTGAGCTGGACTATTCTGATTGTAGCGTTAAAGCCTATATGGTGTCTGGTTCCCCTGTGAAGCGGGATTGAGCTGTACTGCTCGGTTTATAAAACCTAAGCTTGAGCAGTGTCTGGTTCTCCTGTTATACGGGGTTCAGCTGTACTGTTCGGGTTGTCACATAAAAGTCTGGACAGTGTCTGGTTCTACTGAAAACCAATGTAAAATTACCCTGACCCACAAGAGTATATTATATAACTGTGAATTGCCCCCAAATGCCCTGGTACGGCCGAGAGTAGGTAGAGTCCGCTCCCCCTCCCGAAATGCTCTCACATAGCCACGCGTATACAGCCTCTGCCAGAGAAGTCCTACTCACTGCCTTCTCTCGACAGAGGTGTTGTTTACGAAATCAGGAGGACGAAAAGCGAATGTCCGGCACCGACTTTAACCGGATCCCAAACCAATCGTGCACATGGGCGAGAACAAATGGCGTATGAACCAGTCTTTGGTCACTGGCTATCATGTGACTGCATCTCCTCACGATGCTCCACTGCCTTGTGGATCAGATCTTCAGGTCGAAGGCTCCGGGTGTGGTCCCCTAAGAAAACCACCTGTTTCGGTTTTGGCACCCGAGCAGTATCACAGCCCTCACACATATCAAATGAGATCTGTGTAGTGCATATGTATTTGGTGCCTCCTTGTATCAATATATATGTGTTAAAAGAAATAAATAATGTTAAGCACTTGGAAGTAGTTGATAGAAAATTATGAACCTAGTTTGGTGGATACTACTACTTACAAGATTGTTTGTAAGTATTGTGTAATGGAACGTGTGAGGGCTGTGATACTGCTCGGGTTGCCGAATCGAAGCAGGTGGTTTTATTAGGGGACCACACCTCGAGCCTTTGACCTGAACACGTCTGATCCACAAGGCAGTGGAGCATCGTAAGGAGATGCAGTCCCATGGTAGCCGGTGACCAACCATTGGTTCATACGCCATTTGTTCCCGCAGGATACTGGAGCCCATGTGCACCATTGGTTTGGGATCCGGTTAAAGCCAGTGCCGGACATTCACTTTTCGTCCTCTCATTTTCGTAAACAACACCCCCGCCACTAGAAGGCAGTGAGTAGGACTTCCCTGGCAGGGGCTGTATACGCGTGACCATATGAGAGCATTTCGGGAGGGGGAGCGGACTCCCCTCACTCTCGGCCGTACCAGGGCATTTGGGGGGTAAATGTTATGATAATGACAAGATTATATTTATGTTTACAAGAGAATTGAAGTTACCAGTTTTACAGAAATATTAAAAGTGATAATGTTTCCATTGAAGTTGGTTAGTATTTTCTATTCTATTTTTGGGGAAGGTTACAGAAAAAACTTGACCCTGTAATCTGCATATTGGATTTTACCATTAAATCTTTTTTTAAAGCAGAAAGATGCATACGACATTGTTACACACTCATAGAACCCCATATTTTCAAACAAACAGAACCGTGTTTTTGTATGCAGGACATAATAACACGTTTTTTGAGTTACGTGAAGGAACTGTCAGTTTCACCGACAACTAATCAAGTGAATTTAAACGCTTACCATTCTAGTATAACCCATTGTTATTTGATCTGCTCATGATTCGTACATTTTTTGGCATCTCCCTTGAAATGAGTTGTAATTGTTTCGAACCATCGCCAAAACTCTAACCATTGATACTATCTTAAAGAGTTTATTTATTCATTTAAACACATAAACATTGGTACACGGAGACATCAAACAGATATGCGCCACACAAATCATTAGACTTATGTAAAGGCTAAGATATTGCTCGGGTGCCCAAACCGAAGCAGGTAGTTTTCTTAGGAGGCCACATCCCGAGCCTTTAACCTGAAGTTCTGATCCACAAGGTAGTGGAGCAACATCAGGAGATGCGGTTGATTCATACGACATTTGTTCTCCAGGGATCCCGGAACCCATGTACATCATTGGTTTGGAATTATGGTTTTCCAACTCCTCCAGGTGGATCCTCTATATACACCATCTCAGTTAAAGCGATGGACATTCTCTCTTTGTCCTCTCAATTTCGTAAACAACATCCTAGTTGAGAGAAGGCTGTGAGTAGGACTTCCATGACAGTGGTGATATACATGTGGCTGCTTGACAGCATTTCGAGTGGAAGAGTTGACTGTCCCCACTCTCGGCCGTATCTGGGCATTTAAGGTCTCTTAAGGAGTACTGGAATCGAAATATTTGCAAGTGTAATATATCTTAAAATTACTGCCATGTCGTATATATTTTTTCCATATAAGCGATATATTGTTACCCTTGTTTTCTTTGAGTTAATGGATCAATGTTTTAAATGATTTAGTAGTTAATTACTTGAATTTCAACTTATAAATCATATGTTCGAAATTCTCTTCATACTTATTTCAATTCTAAGTCGTTAGGTTATATTGTAGTGTCTTTTATTATGTTAAGCCCATATACCTTATTCTAGCTTTCGGACAGTCTATTCTATTCATTCTACTTGGAGTCAGATCCCGGGCCACTAAAGTGGTGAGCCCTTCGACGAACACTGTCCAATCTAAAACGACGACAAAATATGGGGCCCCACAAAAGTGGTAAGCCCGCCGACGACGACGAACTCTACGCGGCAAGCTACGTCGAGGAAGAAACTTCTGCACTCTATACTTTTGACAAACGAATTCAGCGAAGCCAGCACAATATCTAATCCGATGCACTCAACAAAGCCTGTGCAGTACGATATGGACATGCACAAATCGTATTATCTTATCGATACTTTGTCCTTATGTCAACTATTCTCATTGATCCATTCGTCGGATCGATCCATTATGATTCACCACTTTTTGTGGGGCCCCGTATTTTATCTTCATTTTTAAATCGGACATTGTTCGTCGAAGGTTCCTTCACTTTAGTGACCCGGGATCTGACTCCATGTAAAATGAATAGAATGGGCTGTCCGAAAGCTAGACTAATGTATATGGGATTAACTTAATAACGGACATTACAATATCACTAACCTTAATAATGTGCCTTGTAACTGATACAAACATAAATAGACCTTCTCACGTGCTTACTCGATTATATTATTTTCCTGTGAATGTATTTACTGTCACAATTGATTGATCCCTGGTTGGTGACCAATGTCATGCGTGTCTAGTCCCTAATATTAGTGCAGATCGAATGCTATCGATCGTGTTGCAATGTGGCCACCAGTCTAAGTGACTCGACATTGCTGGCACGATTGTGAGATTAGATGGTGTTTGGAGGTAGTTGACAGGAAACCCTGGAACCGGAGTTTCATGCTACTTGACACTCGTCTACAAGGTGTACCTGTAATCTTGAAGGAACTGATGCTCCCTGACCGATTCAATCCCCATGTCATCCGGCTTCACAATCAGACACGTTACCACTGAGCTATCCAGGCCGCGACCGCGACCTCCTATAGGACTAAGATATAATCACAATTAATTGATCACTGGGTGATGATCAATATCATGCGTGTCTAGTCCTTATTATTAATGCAGATCAAATGCTATCGACCATGTTGCAATGTGGGGCCACCAGGGTTTATCTAGGGTTTCCTGTCGACTACTGTATTTATCTCTTTAATTTTTCATTTTATCTACGTACGTGTTTACCTTTTCATTTCAACTAATCATAATCATAATCCTTTCTTTCTTTTCTTCTTTCATAACATTTTACAATCATAAGGGTGAAACATTGTATCATTTAATTCATGATCGTGATCATATTATGCCAATTAATCGTACAATAAGTATAGCTAGTCAAATAGCTAAAGGTATGGGTTATTTACATGCTAAAGGAATTGTACATCGTGATTTAAAAACTCGTAATTTATTTTTAGAAGATAATTCACGTGTTGTCATTGGTGATTTTGGTGTATTCAATTTTGTACGTCTTTGTAAAAAAGCTAAGTAAGTTCAACATAGAGATATATCTATTCATGTATTCATATATTTGAACATATAAATATTAGTACAAAGGGGTATCGAGTGATATATGCGTTACAGTCAGTCAGTTAGTCAGCTGTAACGTAGGACCAGGCACATATATATATGCATCGGTCCAAGTTGGCACACCTCACTGATATTAGCACAGCGAGATGAACAGCGGATTCATAGAAGTAGTTAATTCAATGGTGGTAATATATAGAGAAGATAGATTGCATATAAGGAGATAGTATAGGAAGAATGAAACATATGAAGCGATTTTAATCTCTTAGTCTAAAGGAAGACAGAGAGTGTATACACCGACGCCATCGTGATTGATTCTGAGCCATGTCACCAAGAGTCTCCAAGCATTGGTTACAATAGTCACGCGCCACACAAGTCATTTGATTTGTGTGTGCGTTGTAATACTTCTCAGCTGCCTAGACTGAAGTAGGTGGTTTTCTGAGACGGTCACTCTTTGATCCTTTTACCTAAAAGTCTGATTTGCAAGGTAGTGAAGCAACGTCAGGCCGGTGACCAATAATTGATCCTAGAGCTCACGTACACCATTGTTTTGGAATTGTGGTTTTATAACTCGCCTAGGTCAACTCTCCGTGTCCACCAATCTGGTTATAGCTCCAAACATTCATTTTTCATCCTCTTGATTTCATAAACAAGACCTCCATCGAGCGAAGGCAGTGAGTAGGACTTCCCCGACAATGGGTGTATACGCATCTCCATATGAGAGTATTTTTCAAGGGAGAACTGACTCTACCCATTCTTGGGGAAAGCATCTATTAATGATTTATCTTTATACTTGATAATAATACTAGTTAAAATTATTTACCTATCTTAATTACATTTCAATTAATGGCATCAGTTCATTAAACTTGGTCTACCAGGGTGCATAATACCTGTGTGTTTGCCCTACAGGATTGAGCTGTACTATTCAGATTGTAGCATTAAAGCCTATACGGTTTCTGGTTCTCCTGTTATACGGGGTTCAGCTGTACTGTTCGGGTTGTCACGTGGATGTCTGGACAGTGTCTGGTTCTCCTGAAAACCAATGTGAAATTACTCTGGCCCACAAGGGTATATTATATAACTGAATAACTGTTCATTAAACTATTGATTATCAATCAGAGCCAATACATACACGTTACCTTGTTAAAATCTGCCTGGTCAAATAGGTTGATTGAAATAACTTAAAATCTACCATAATACATTCCTTTAGAACTTCAGGTTCAATGTTTTTACACATCGTCTTGAATTGTATATATTCAGTGTTTAATATTTCTCATCGTCAGTGGTTCACTCATAAAACTGAAAACTTGACATATCTGTATATCGGTTCAATTTATCGTACCACATTAACAGAGTGAAGTAAAAATTATTGTAAGATAAACTCCAGAGTAGTAACAGTATCAACATTAATTATTTATTTATATTAACACATAGATATTAGTACAAGTAGGCACCAAATACATATGCGCCACACAGATCGCATTTGATATATGTGAGGGCTGTGATACTGCCTGGGTGCCCAAACCGAAGCAGGTGGTTTTCTTAGGGGACCACACCCTGAGCCTTCGACCTGAAGATCTGATCAACAAAGCAGTGGAGCATCGTAAGGAGATGCAGTCCCATGGTAGCCGATCACCAACGATTGGTTCATACGCCATTTGTTCTCGCAGGATACTGGAGCCATCCCATGTGCACCATTGGTTTAGGATCCCGTTAAAGCGCCGGACATTCGCTTTTCGTCCTCTCAATTTCGTAAACAACACCCGTAATGTGAGAAGGCGGTGAGTAGGACTTCCCTGACAGATGCTATATACGCGTGGCCATGTGAGAGCATTTCGAGAGAGAAAACTGACTCTCCCCACTCTCGGCCGTATCAGGGCATTTTGGGGTTGATATATATTAAAATGAGGAATAGCCTAAGGAGATTCCAGGATCCATATTACAAAAGATAATGCATCTTTTCAATTATGATTACATCTCAATCCTACAAGAGGTCGGTCACGGCCTGGATAGCTCAACGGTAACGTCTCTGACTATAAAGCTGGTTGACACGGAATTGAATCCGTCAAGGAGCACCAGTTCCCTCAAAGATTACAGGTACATCTTGCTGATGAGTGTCAAGTAGCACAAAACCTGCGTTTAGGATTTTCCTGTCAACTATCTCCAACTATCATGTAATCACATCTTTTCAATCTTTATTATTTAAGTTCATGAATTAGTTTATTTTCCCATTATTCCTTATTTATACATTTTCATTGTGTGATATTATTCACTGGATGGATGGGTGGACAATTGGGGGGCGGTAATTTCTAGATGGGGCAATTATTTAAATGTTCCACCATTTTGGTTATGTTATATTGCACCGGAAATTATTCATGCACTTAATATTGGTTATGTACTAGCTACTACAACTAATGAACTACCATTAACTACATCTTCTGATGTTTTTGCTTTTGGGTAAGTAAAATGATAAATCTAGTTATACAATGATGATATGATAGTGTTTTTTTTTCTTCTTGTAAAGTTTATTAATTCATATTATAAACTGGATTTAATTAGATAATCATTTGAAAATCAGAAAGTATCGATTAGTTCTTTTATTCTAGTATAAGAAAATCTAATTACCGGGAGACGAACTCAGAACCTTCAGGCCAACCCTATCAAGTATGATTTAGTAATCTATAAATTGTACTACATAATAGTCGCACAATATCTCAAATCGATTGAGATGCCAACTAGTAGTTTAAGTGTTTGGAACTTGTCGTTAGGGATTGCACATTTCTGAGGTGTCTCACACTAAGACCAAACATCTGTTCAGTGGTTCCTGGTTTTTGATAGATGTCATGGATATATATATATATATATATATATATATATATATATATATATTCACACTCATTATAAAAACCAGTGGGTTCAGTAGCTAAATGGAAAACTCATATGCAAAAAAAAAACAGTCTGATCAATTGTAGTGCTTAACATCAACAGTAAGATTTGGAAATAGCTTGCAAATGAATAGAAACAATTGTATCATACCATTGATGTTAAATAAGATCAAGAATAACCGTGAAAATTTTAATTCCGCTTATTAATCAGTGATTATACATATACTACTAAAAGGTGAAATTTATCTCTACAAAAGTAGTGAAACAGGAGTTTATTTGATAGTTTTATCAAGATTTGTGAGTAATAGTGATGGTATAGATGCATGACCATCATCATCATGTTTGATAGTTCATCATGTTTTTGTGTGAGGGCTGTGATACTGCTCGGGTGCCCAAACCGAAGCAGGTGGTTCTATTAGGGGACCACATCTCGAGCCTTTGACCTAAAGGTCTAACCCACAAAGCAGTGGAGCATCGTGAGGAGATGCAGTCCCATGGTAGCCGGTGACCAACAATTGGTTCATACGCCATTTGTTCCTTCAGGATACTGGAGTCAGCCCATGTGCACCATTGGTTTAGGATCCGGTTATAGCGTTGGACATTCGCTTTTCATCCTCTCATTTTCGTAAACAACACCCCTGCCACGTGAAGGCAGTGAGTAGGACATCCCTGGCAGAGGTTGTATACGCGTGGCCGTGTGAGAATATTTCGAGAGGTAGGGCGGGCCCACCCCACTCTCGACCATACCACGGCATTTGGGGGCATAGATGCATGACCAAAAATCTTAGTTTCCAGTGCTTAAGACTAGTCTGCCAGTTATCTTTGAGTAGTTTTTAGTGTTGAAGCAGTGTGTGTTTCAGATCTCCTTGGCATGGTGGCATTTTTTCGAATTCATAAGTGTTGCAGCCAATATAAATAGGTGGTGGGATTATGACAATGTTTTAACCCTATCATCGCCCCCATCAATATAGCATTTATTAGATGTGTTTCAATCATGAATAACTCGATAATTTGATTAACCCTTACTTCATTTATTACCATCGATAATTCTCTAAAAATTCATGTTAAATTTGATGTTTTTTTTTTCAATAATATCTTAGAACTGTATGGTATGAATTGTTAACTAATGAATACCCTTTCAAAGGATTACCTGCTGAAGCTGTCACCTACTTAGTTGGACATGGTGTAAAACCGAATTTACGAATTCAATGTCCTAAAGATTTTAAAGTAAGTACTCATTTGACTGTGTGCTTTTCTTTTCAAATTTCTTCGTTAATAAATAATGTAAGACCTAGCACAAGTGTTTATCCAAATTAGGTTGTCACACAACGCAAGAAGAGAGAGCAAATTACTTATTTAAGCACATAAGTATTGGCACAAAACGGCACCAAATAATACTTATGCTCCACACAATAACAATAAGGCTGTGAAAAGATAAAGAATGTAAAGTGCGTATAAGAAAAAAGAGAACAACAACAAATGGAAGTTAGTTTATGAAAGTGAAATAATAATATTGGGAGATGCAGTTCAGTTAGCAAAAGTACAGTCAGAAAGAATTCTTTTATTTAAAGAAGTGACGTTCATTTTTATGTAAAAAATTTGCAGTTGGGTCGCTTCTGATTTCTATTATGAACCATGTCTGATAACGTCTTTAGCCGCTGTGTTGCACCTTCTCTATGACCCTAACCAGGAAGTCGTGAAGAACCAACTGAAGCCATCCCTGTGCAGCTCTTTTTCATACCATGACACTATGTCCTGCACCAACCACCTCTGCACCTTGTCTAACCAGTCCCAGCGTTGGTAAATAATACACGACGTGGAATTCTCTGGGACGACATTCGTTGAACATGTCCAAGCCACCGAAGTCGATGTTTCAAGATTGTGACACCAATCTAATTATCGTCTCTGCGCCCGAACATCTGCATTACCAACATGATATTGCTTCTGGATGTCAGCAATCCTTCGGAGACAGCGATGATCAAATACACAGAGTCGTTTGACATTCTCAGCTCAGAGAGCCTAGGTTTCAAAAGCATGGAGAAAAATTGCTCTCACCGACGCGTTGTAGATCCGGCCTTTTACAGCCAGACTGACATCACGAAAGCGCTAAAGATGGCCGAGATCTGCATAAACCGCTCTGGCTTCCACTATACATGATTTGATCTCGTCACTTACACCACCAACAGCACTTATGCAGCTACTCATACACAAATTTCTCAACCATTTCTATTTGCTCACCACCCAAAGTGAGTGCAGGTTCAGGATCTTGGCAGTCTGGAAGAAGCGATTTGCACTTCGAAGGTGCAAAGCACATGCCATACCTACGGACAATCATTGCTAACTGAATAATTGAGGATTTCATGGCTTGGGTATCGTCGCACAACAAGACAACATCTTCATACTAAGGGTCAAAAGGTCCCTCTCCACGTAACAAATTCACACCACTATTACCTATGTCCATCAGAGCTGTTTCCAGAATGTCATCGATGGCAAAGTTGGTGGTAAATGGTGAGATTGAGCGACCCTGTCTAACCCCACTGCTTGAATGGAACAATGGAGAAAGGTGGTTGTATGCCCTTACTGTGCTTGAGGTGTTTGTATATAGGGTTTCATGATGTTAATAAACTTTACAGACACACCCTTCTTCAATAGACAATTCCAGAGAACAGTCCTGTCCAAAGAATCAGAGGTGGTCCTAATGTAAAGAAACATTACGATTGTTGGCCTCTAATAAGTAAAATGGTATTCTAACATTTGGTAGAGGGTGAATATATGATCAATACATCGTCGACCAGAAAGAAAACCGTCCCGCTCCTCGCGAGTCAATCTTTCTCAGATTCTGAACAGTCTACGAAGTATGAAGGAAGCTAATAGTTTGGTTGTATTCAAAAGTAGATGTATCCCCCGATAGTTGTTGCAGAAACAACACGAATCCTTTTTAAAGATAGGAACAACTATCGACTAATTCCATGATGTTGAAACACTCTCTAATGGCCAGGTCTTCGTAAGAAACGTACCTAGTTTCATAAACAGAAAGTCGCTGTCAACTTTAAGAAGGACCAGATGTATGTTATCTAGGTTTGATGAGTTGTAGCTCGTTAGACGGATCAGCCATCATGAACTATGGAAGGTACGACGTTTGGTCAATGTCACCGAGGCAGCAGACCAGTTGATCTGCTCCTCAAAATACTGCCCATCGTTCAGTACGTTGGTAGATGTTAGTGATTGACATCCCGTCATCCTCAAAAATGATTTGACTCACATCAGACTTCTTCATGCCCGTGACTTAGATCAGTTGAAAGAGCTTCCAACAGTTATGAGATGCAGCTGCTGCTTCCAACTCGATAACACACTCCGACCACCAGGCTTCTTGATTCTTATGCATACTTTGCACAATCCCATTACGTAGCAGTTTTCGTTTGTAGTTAAACTCGCGGTCACTTGAAGTAGACTGATGGGTTTCAATGAGTTTTGAAGAGCCTATTAAGCGGGACCCTTTGTGAGGCCACAAACGACTTTACTCTCCATTTTCATGGTGTCATGTAATTGCAGCCAATACTCATCTACACTTCTCAGTAGGTTGGTAGCTAGCTTTAAACCTAGCTCGATTTGACATCTAGTTGCAATGAAAGCTACAATCAATTTACTGACGCAAGAAGGCAGTGAATAAAACTTCCATGGCATTGGTTGTATGCATGTGGCTGCTTGAGAGTATTTGAAGAGTTAGAGCTGACTCTTCTCACTCTCGGCCGTATGAGGGCATTTGAGAACACTAAATAAGTTCACTAATTTCGATTAATTCATCATATTACGAGGTACTTAACCTTTTATATCAGTTTTAATGTGAGCGAAAATAAGGTTGTTATTTGCAGTGTTAAATGCATATTTTTTTTTTAATTTTTACATAGTTGATTAACAGTGAGTGATAATATATGTTAAATCTGGTACATACATACTAAACTATATCCGAACAAAGAAATGAAATCTATCAAGACAAATGCCAATGTAGTAGACAGTAATGTTAGTAGTAAACATTTGATATAGATACTCTGATGTAAATAGATAGAATGAATTTATCTAATAGATTAGATATATTTGAGCTTATTGTTATCGATTCTAAGCCAAATCATCGATCTCCAGCGAACACACCTTAGTCTGATAGCTAATGACTTCATAGAAGAATGATAGTTCTTGGCTGACACTAACTCCTACGTCAGTGAACAATTACGCATCCAGTTAGGTTGTTGATTGACATGAGTAATTTATGTTGTAAGCATATCAGTCTAATATATATACAGCCTCATCATTCAATTTTCGATGTTTTGCCCAATATTCTGAGTATAACTTCACCACTCGTTGATCTCTACATATGGCAACAGTTCGGTCAACAAGTAGCTACAATTATATATATAAACAAGGACCTCATTCCTACAACTGTCAACCAATATTAAAGTTAGAATCTTTAATACAGACGTCTGCTGTACGGAACTGAAACTTCAAGAACTACCATAGCCATCATCAATAATGTACAAGTATTTATAAACAATTATCTACGTAAAATACTGAATGTCCTTTGGCCGGATACCATCAGCAACAGTCTACTTTAGGATAGAATAAATCAGCTTCAAGTTGAGGAATAAATTATAAAGACACTAAAAGTGAATAAGATGTACATTTAGGAAATCATCAAACTGTATCGCGAGTCAAGCGCTCACATGAAATCCTAAAGGCAGATGGATAAATAGAATGCCGAATAACACACTGTATCGATAATTGGAAGCAGATATGTAAAGGATGGATAACAAATGGAAAATGTTGGAAGAGATTACCTAGTACACAGTTTGGTATAGAATTCTGGTGGGTGGCCTACTCTCCACTACAAGGGGTAACGGGAGTAAGTTACATATATATGTATCAGCAACGATAATGTTAAAAATATTACTTTGTTTGTAATATCATTATTTTTTTTTTTACCGATTTAGGAAATTCTTGTTCAATGTTGGTCATACAGTCCATGTAAACGACCAGAATTTACTACCTTAGTTAAATTATTAGATCGTCTACCAAAATTACATCGTAGTCCATCTTATCCAGCTAAACCATATACTGGTGTAGCATCTGGTTCACATGGTAGTCTACTAGCTTAATAATAATAACTATGATGATGATTATGAATAAACCAGCCTAGGGATCAAATTGTTAACATACAACACAATAAACACATTATCTATCATCTGGGATTTCTCTTTATGTTATAATGGAAAATCAAAATAGCTTCAGTTTTATAATAATAATAATATGGAAGCTTACACTTTTTTCTTTGTGCTTATCATGATTACTGCACTGTAATACTAGTTGGACAATTCAATTATTTATAATTCACTTCAGACTATCTTGCTATGTAACTAACTTAAACAATCAAATACTTTCTTATCCATCGGAATAATAATAATAATAATTACAATGTTATTTCTAAGCACTATTTACTTATGATCATATTTGCCTCGCAATCACATGCGCACACACGCGCCTTGACAACACATTCTTCATTGTTTACTGTTTGTTTTTTTCCATTTAACATAAAGCATTTGTTTTGTTTTTTTTTGTACCTGTTTTTATCACACACACACACACACACACAAAATTTTCATATACAATATGGAACGTCTTCTATTTAAGTGTGTACATTTATACCAACTGTCTCACTCTATAGTATTTGACAACCAATTACATAATGTATATTTTTTCTTTCTTATAGTTACAATTATTTTACTAGTCTTTCATTTTATTATATCATACACAATAGAATAAACTATATGTTGTGAAGAATAAAACGAAATGTATGTGTGTGTGTGCACGCGTGCGTGCGTATGTGTATACGTGCAGGTAGATGAATTTCAATGGCCTAATCTAATCTATTATTATTTGTTAATAATTTACTATTCATACAATGGTGCGAATGGTCTACCAGGGTACTTGGTACTTGTATGGTTACGTCATAGGATTGAGCTGCACTACTTGGATTGTAACATTAAAACTTATACAATATTTGATTCCCCTATGAAGTGGGTTTAAACTGTACTGTTCAAGTTTTCACATGAAAATTTGAACAGTGTCTAGTTCTCCTGAAAACCAAATGTTAAATTACTCTAACCTAAAAGGTTATATTATATAACTGGAATTCATCATCAATGATTTATATATTACACCCGTTTTTTTCTCTCTCCTCTATTTGTTTATATTTGTAAATGTATTTGTATGTTATTATACTACTTAATTATATTTGTTTTGTTTTGTTTGTTTTATTTTTCTTTTTATTCTTTCTTCTATTTTTTTTTCTTTCTTTCTTTCCTTTTTGTACATGATTGTAAATGGATTAATTATTATTGTTATTATTATTGTTCACTAATCATTATGATCTTTCTAGTTAACTTTGTACAAATATTTCTCTTGTTTTATTCAATTATAAAAAATAAAAAAAAGAAACAAATTCAACTGTGGTGTATTGATACTTTCTATTTTGCTCCCTCTATCTCTTATTCACTACTCTATATGAATGTTCATGTTGAAGAGAATGTGAATAGTTTAAGAAATGCTCTAGTATGACTGAGAGTGAAGAGAGTCAGCTCTCTCTCGAAAAATGTTCATATGAACACTGATAGGAAAGTCCTACTTACTGCATACACGTGGCGGAGGTGTTGCTCAATGAAATTGAGAGAACGTAAAGTAAATATCGATGAAAACGGAGGATTCATCTAAGGGAGTTGGAAAAATCTTAATTCCAAAGTAATGGTGCACATGCACTATAGAATTCGCCCCCAAATGTCCTGGTATGGCCGAGAGTGGGGGGAGTCCGCTCCTCCTCTGGAAATGCTCTCACATGGCCACGCGTATACAGCCCCTGCCAGGGAAGTCCTACTCACTGCCTTCTCGTGGCGGGGGTGTTGTTTACGAAAATGAGAGGACAAAAAGCGAATGTCCGGTACCGACTTTAACCGGATCCCAAACCAATGGTGCACATGGGCTGGCTCCAGTATCCTTAAGGAACAAATGGCGTATGAACCAATGGTTGGTCACCAACTACCATGGGACTGCATCTCCTCACGATGCTCCACTGCCTTGTGGATCAGACGTTCAGGTCAAAGGCTCGGGGTGTGACCACCTAAGAAAACCACCTGCTTCGGTTTGGGCACCCGAGCAGTATCACAGCCCTCATACATATCAAATGAGATCTGTGTGGCGCATATGTATTTGGTGCCTTCTTGTACCGATATCTATGTGTAAAAATAAAAATAAATAAATAAAACTATAGAATTCTAGGGAACCAAATGGTATATGAAACAATTGTTGATCACTGGTTACCATAGGATTGCATCTCCTGATGTTTCTCCATTGCGTTGTGGATTAAAACTTCAGGTCAATGACTTCGTGTATGGCCCCATAAGAAAGCCACCTACTTAGATTTGAGTATCCAGGCAGTATCACAGCTCTCACATAAATCATTTGATTTATGTGACACATATCTATTTGCTGCCTTCCTGTGTTTAAATACTACTTATACTAAAACATTCTTAGTGAGTAGTAAAGAACTCATTTTTGATATCTCAAATAAGTTAGGTCACTTTATCAGCGATTAGATATTCTCTTATATGGTTTAGTACAAAAGTTTCATGTCTTTTTTATTTAAATAAAACAAAATCTGGAAAATATAGTGGTTATATCTCATATTGTAAAGCATAGTGACACCCAATTAAATCTTTCAGTGAACATCAGTTCTCTCAAGATTGTGACTACGCTCTACTGATGAGTGCTAACAAGAACAAAACTTAGGTCCACGTTTTCTTGTTCACTGCCTCCAACCATCTCAAATTTCAACATGTTGTACACAATATCGAGTTATCTAAATCAATAGAGACATATTTCAACTTTATTCATAGAATTTGGTCATCATTGAAGAAAAAATCCCCCAAATGTCCTGGTACGGCCGAGAGTGGGGAGATTCCGCTCTCACTCTTCAAATGCTCTCACATGGCCATACGTATATAGCCTCTGACAGGGAAGTCCTACTCACTGCCTCGCATCACGAGTGTTCTTTACGAAAATAAGAGGACGAAAAGAGAATGTCCGGCACCGGCTTTAACCCGATCCCAAACCAATGGTGCACATGGACTGGCTCCAGTATCCTGCGAGAACAAATGGCGTATTAACCAAACGTTGGTCACAGGCTACCATGAGACTGCATCTCCTTACGATGCTCCACTGCCTTGTGGGTTAGACGTTCAGGTCGAAGGCTCGGGGTGTGTCCCCCTAAGGAAACAACCTGCTTCGATCTGGGCACCTGGGCAGTATCATAGCCCTCACACATATCAAATGAGATTTGTGTGGCGCATATGTATTTGATGCCTCCTTGTAACAATACCTATGTGTTAAAATAAATAAATTGAAGAAAAAGAATAAACATATCTTAGTAACTAATTAGTTATAAACCTTCTCGATCAGTATAACATTACAACAAAGGATATATAAAAGTATGCATGTTAGAGATGTTTTCTCCAAGATGATGAATTAAATGAATAACCGATGACATCTTTATTGTCCTCAGCAAGTATTATTTTTATTTTACAGTCTGATCGATGTTTGCCATAACGTGAGACAATACTTGATGAATCGATTTGCAGCTGTATGTTCTGTAATCGGTTAAAAAATTCAATACTTTAGTAGATATATACTTCCAAGCTTATTACAGTTTATTTAGATAGATAGTTCATTTCAGTTATTCGAGAACCAAAAGTTAACGAATATCACAGTAACAACTGAAGAAACTTGTGACGAAATTCATATTCACTACTTAATTCTTAAATTGTAAGAAAAATCTTTTGCCTATTACAGTATATCATACGAAATATAATGGAATCTTGAGTTGGATTACCTTAGACTCAATTTCATATTGCAAGTAGATAATATGTAACATTTATTATTATTATTTTAACACATAGATATTGGTACAAGGAGGCACCGAATACATATGCGCCACACAGATCTCATTTGATATGTGTGAGGTCTGTGATACTGCTCGGGTGTCTAATCCGAAGCAGGTGGTTTTCTTAGGAGGCCACACCCCGAACCTTCAACATAAAGGTCTGACCCACAAGGCAGTGGAGCATCGTGAGGAGATGCAGTCCCATGGTAGCTGGTGACCAACGATTGGTTCATACACCATTTGTTCCTTAAGGATACTGGAGCCAGCCCATGTGCACCATTCGTTTGGGATCCGGTTAAAGCTGCCGACATTCCCTTTTCGTCCTCTCATTTTCGTAAACAACACTGTAGTGCGAGAAGGCAGTGAGTAGGACTTCCCTGGCAGATGCTATATACGCGTGGCCATGTGAGAGCATTTTGAGAGGGAGAGTGGACTCTCCCCGCTCTCGACCGTACCAGGGCATAACATTTTTTAAAGGTTTGATCAATGATTTCTTGTCATAATGTATCAGGATTGTAAAAGGACTAGTTTCAGCATTATTGGTACTATTTAACCGTAGCAGATTTGTGTAAGTGTATTATGGAGGCTAATTTAATTTGTAGGCTAGATTCTTCATAGATTGGTTCAAATTAAGTTATCATTGAAAATGAACGACGTGACTGTGTAGTATTCTGACCATCAAATACCATTATAACCTTTGGATCAATGTCAAATGATACAGTTTCAATTTTAGTCCATTGATGATATAGTGAAAAGATTATCTAGTACCATTTAGTGATACCCTATTATACTTCTGACATATTGGAACTTCATCAATTAAGTATTTTCATTAGAACTTTAGAACTATTTCGAACTAAGTCACTACTGTGTTCTGAATACAATAAAAGGATTTTGTGGAGATTGATTTAATTTGTTACAAATTAATTCAAGTTAAAATTGTACTGTAAATAGACAACTCAATCATTTTAATGATTGCTGCCCCCCTTCCAGTCAAACAAGTTGGTGAAGCCTAGTAGGCACTTCTGGTAAGAAAAAGGCCAGATCGAAGCACGGGCTAGAATAGCTATGTTTTGCAACCAGTTGGAGTTTGCCCCGTAAGGAGCAACCCCATACATATTACATGCACTACTTTTGTCAATTTTTCATCCAAGAGTAATTGTGCTGTATTTCTTTGTGGAGTTCGTAATCGATTTGAAAGTATCGGTCGAGTAGGTGATTAGTCCGATCTCTACCACCTGGGTTACCTTTCATGTCAGTTCATGGGTTATCTGTCCCACTATCTAGGAGTCATGACGCGGACAGGTGAGTCGAATTTCAAGGTCTTGATTTAGACTTATCGATAAGGTAATGATTATACATAGGCCCGAAATCTCATATTAGGACAAAAGAGTTATTCAACCTTCTTTCACGACAATCTAAGATCATTCTGTGATGAACACAACTGCTTACAACATTTTTCAACGACTAACAAATTATAAAACACAACTAAATCTCGCGGGAAGCGGGATCGTGGATGCGCACTGCCACTGAGAAGTTCCATACTAGGACGAAACGGCTGTCCAGTGCTTCCAGGTTTTCCATGGTGGTCTAGCTTCAATGGACTCATGATTTCAACCAGTGAAATTTCTAAAATCTCCACACAACCCCTTCTGATATTAATAATCATCTGCCTACTAGTGATTGACTTCAAGAGATACTCCCGGAGTTCTAATGAGAAGCCGTTACCAGTGGAGTTCGACCAAGTTTGTTGTGAGATAGTAACTCACTGAAGGCAATGGTATACGGTGGCGAAACTTCGTCGATTGGTTGAAGTTAGACATTAACAGCACTGGATGCCGGCAGGCTTAGTGGTCTAGTTGGTTAAGCACATGGCACGTGGGACTGATAGATCCTGGGCTCGAAACTCGTGGAGGAGGCGAGATCGTGGATGCGTACTGCCACTGAGAAGTTCCATACTAGGACGAAACGTCTGTCCAATGCTTCCAAGTTTTCCATGGTGATCTTACCTTTAATGGACTCATGATTTCAACCAGTAAATAGAATATTAACAAAAGGCCAAGTTTACAAAATCAATTTGACCAAATTATAATAAATAAATAAATAATTCCAAATCAAAGAAGAGACAACAAAATAACCGGCACCAAGTTTTTTTCTAAAAACAAATTGAGAGCACAGAAGAATAGAAAGACAAATTACGTAATCTTGCACACACATATATATACACACATACATACAAGTCTATTCACATGCTTGTCTGTATACTAATCTCAATATGAAGAGATAACCAATTATGTGTATGTGTGTGTATGGGGGGGGTATCAACCTATCAATAAAAGTATGATAGACATACATACCTATTTGTTGCTATGTAAATATCTATTGCCAAATTGTTAATTCATTTTCATAATTCACTTGATTTTCATAATATAATTTGGATACATTTTCAATAGCTACATGACCGCATAGAATACAATCATTAGCAATGATTTCATCAAATAGATCCTAAATAATAGAAGAAAACAAAAAGGAAACATAAAACATCTCCATTTGTATGAGTTGTTTAAATGTTCCTATTGATATGTGTGTAGATTGCCTAGATATTGTTCCCTTCAAATGTTGAGAATAAGGAGAGTCATCTTTCATTCTAATAATGCTCTCACATGAACACGTGTATGCAGTCACTGCCATGGAAGTGTTGTTTACGAAATTGAAAGGATGAAAAACGAATGTCCAGCATTTTAACCAGGTTAGTGAACACGTACAATCCCCACATACGGTTATTGAAAAACCATAATTCCAAACTCATGGTGCAAATGTGCTCCATGATCTTAAGAGAATAAAAGGTGTAAGAATCTATTTTTTGTTAGTCACCGGCTACCATAGGACTGCCTCTCATGATGTTGTTCTACTGACTTGTGGATCGAACCTCTAAGTCAGAGGTTCGGAGAGTGGTTCTCTAACAAAATCACTTGTTTTGGTTTGCACGCTCCGGAACTATCTCAGCCCTCACACAAAAGAATGATAACTGCAAATTGTCTCATTGTTATTGTGTGATGCATATGTATTTGGTGCCCCATTGTACCAAGGTTTATGTGTTCAGATAAACAAATAAATATTTTAAGGAGGGATGAATAGTGGTTAGCAATGTGATCTATGAGGTGCGTTTCGTTCAACTTGAGTAAAACTCGTCAACTGGATACACCTGCACCCTAGAGTTCATGTCCATTCCAGGATAGGAATCCAGAACTGTTGACTATCGCGTCACATACTTACCTAATGAGTCCAGATTATGTCAATACTATATTGAAGTGAGTGAAAAAGAGGAAAAAACCTTACGATTGAGATCATGAATCAATTGATGTTAGACCACCGTTGTAAACCTGTAAGCACTGGATGGCCGTTTCGTCCTAGTATGGGACTCCTCAGCAGTGTGCATCCACATGTGCTCACTAGTAACTAGCTTCGTGAGGGAATTCTCAGAGTTCTAGTGAGAAGCCGTGACCAGTGAAGCTAATCCGTGTCGGGCGGAGATAGGTATCTACCTCAGTACAATGAAAGATGGTCGCGTAATTTTCGCGGATTGGTTTATTTTAAACACTAACACCATTGGATGCTGGCTCAGTGGTCCAGTAGGTCAAGCGTATGCGCGCGAGACTGAAGGCCCTGGGTTCAAATCCCGTGAGCGGGATCGTCGATGTGCACTGCCGAGGAGTCCCATACTAGGACGAAACGGCCGTCTAGTGCTTCCAGGTTTCTAACGGTGGTCTAACATCAGATGGTTCATGACCTCAATCAAAAACGTAATAATCTCCACAACCCCTATACTGGTAAAAACCTCGTGATCAATTCTCTGTGTGTTTATCATTTTACCATTGAAAATTTATAAGATAAATGTCAGAAGACTCTAAGCACTTAACAACAAGTGATTGTTGTACGGCCGTTTATTTATTTATTTATTTTAACACATAAGTATAGGTACAGGGAGGCACCAAACACATATGCGCCACACAAATCTCAATTGATTTGTGTGAGGGCTGTGATACTGCCCAGGTGCCCAAACCGAAGCAGGTGGTTTTCTTAGAGAGCCACACCCCGAGCCTTTGACCTGAACGTCTGATCCACAAGGCAGTGGAACATCGTTGGGAGATGCAGTCCCATGGTAGCCGGTGACCAACGATTGGTTCATACGCCATTTGTTCTCGCAGGATACTGGAGCCCATGTGCACCATTGGTTTGGGGTCCGGTTAAAGCGCCAGACATTCGCTTTTCGTCCTCTCATTTTCGTAAACAATACCCCCACCACGAGAAGGCAGTGAGTAGGACTTCCCTGGCAGAGACTGTATACGCGTGGCCGTGTGAGAGTATTTCGAGAGGGAGGGTGAGCCCACCCCATTCTCGATCATACAAGGGCATTTGGGGGCAGATTGTAAGAAACTCATAAATGATTATACCGATAAGAATAGATCAAGTTCTTAATCATGTCCTGGATGAACTAAACGAATCTTCAAGTGATTTTACAAAACATTTTAAGTGTTATAAGATAAAATGAAAGAATGAAGTTGTGTTATAACTCACTTCAACATTAGTTACAGATGGATTATTTCCAAGATTTTGAGATTCGACAACTTTTGACAATTTTGATTTTTCCTCTTCTGATAAATATGGTTTCACCTGTAAAAATAATAAAATGAAAGAATCATACAGTTGATTTGAACAACTGAACATGTATAGTAATAATGAAAAAAACTGTATTTCCCCTATTCTATGATGCTTTATATTTCATGGAGTTGCACAACAATATGAAGATAGTGTGGTGTGTGCTACTCATGTAAACATAAGTAGCATATGTGCCGAGGTGCCGGTTGGTGCGGAGAGGTGGCGTCTAGTGGAGTGTTCTGGTGGGGCGGCGTTGGCTGTAGCGGGTGCTATCGACGGAGAGAAGCGGGGGGACGTGCGGCTGCTGGGCGGACATCGAATGTAGATGACTCAGTAGGCCGATGGAGCACGGGTGTCAGACGTCCCAGGTGCCGGGTGGAGGTCGAATGTTGGTGCCCCAGCAGGTCGACGGAGCTATGAAGGTTAGCGCGCTACAAATTCAACATTTTGACGGAGGGCGTAGCACAGACTGCAGAAAAGAAGAATGTTGCACGGCGAACATGAACCACCGCGAGAATGACTGCTTCAAAGGGGGGACGAGTGTGGTGTGTGCTACTTATGTAGACATAAGTAGTATATGATGTTAGTCGTGAACAGAATGTCTGGCAGCAAAAAGACAAGAAGACCGAACAGTAAAGAATGAAAACAGAATGCAATTTGTATGAAAATGCAAGAACAAAGGAATTCTGAGTCATTTGAGACAATTGATGGATATTTTGCAAATTGACCATTTACTATATGGTTGTTAGATTTGTTGTCAAATACATTCGATTGTCCCCCACTGGTGTTCTTGTTCACTACAATAGTACAAGACAAGTAGTTGTTTATTGTGTAAAGAATGTGTGATGTAAGCGTAGGTCTACCAGATAGAGATGACAAATCAGTTGGTGATCTGGTTGCCATATATGTCATATAATACCAACTATTGTCTTTAGACGTTAGCCAACTAGAATTCCGATTACAATATATTTCTATCCTGTGTCTATCATTCCCCAACGATAGCTTAATACCCTTTCACTTTGGACCATGACACGTTCTGTTCAGCACAAATAACCTTGCCCAATATAAGCTATACTGCCATTGATCGCCTAATTGCAATTTTTTTTAATATTTACCAGGTTTGAGTCCGAAGAAAAGTTAGCAACCACTTTCTACTGTATGTATATTTCAATCACTTAACCCAGTCAACAATGATCTTAAACATCCAATAGTTTACATTGGAAGCATTATCAGACTGCATAGCACATCGAATAAGAAATCATAAAGTCATACCATAATGGGCAGAGAGCGAAGCAAACAAACCATTTAGCAACAATTAAGGAATGGTAAAACTTATAATAATAGTTGTTATTCGGTCCACTAGAATATAGAAATACAGTAATACAGTTATCTATTGATCATACAATAACTTGATCCATTATGTTATCAACCACCGTCTACTTCGAGGTGTGATATATGCTGTTGTATGAGTAAGTTGGAAGGAAATTAAGAGTAGTTAAACCAAGTGGTAGCAATAGTTCATGACATTATTTAATGTTTAACTGCCAAGTATATATAGATATTGAGATGGTGGAGAAGATTTGTAGCTCAGGTGGATGATTTTGATGGAGTTTTGTTCTCTGAGCTGGATGGTTTGGTCATGGAGCTTTCATCGTTCTTCTGAACGACATCATCAGCACAAACTTCAGATAGAAGTGAAGTGTTCGAATTTCTCCATATGCGTTTCACAGCTTGTTCACAGCTGTTCAATAAGAACCAATCAACATCGAGGTGCACAGAACAAGCTGTGAAACGCATATGGAGAAATTCGAACACTTCACTTCTATCTGAAGTTTGTGCTGATGATGTCGTTCAGAAGACCGATGAAAGCTCAACGACCAAACCGTCCAGCTCAGAGAACAAAACTCCATCAAAATATATAGACACAAATAACCTGGTTGATATCTGAGCGATTACGTTGGATAACATGATTTACACTCAGTCACAATAGCATAGATGCATATTTATTTCTCTTTCTTTTAAACCTATACATTTCAATAGTTGAAATGATGAGTCAATTGAAGGTAGACCATCATGGGAAACCTAGAAGCACTAGATGGCTGTTTCATCCTATTATAGGACTCCTTAACAGTACACATCCACGACCCTCCCCCATCGTAAGATTCGAACCCAGAACCTACATTGTATTTTATGAATAGCTTATGTCTTCTCAAATCTAATTGCTAACATTTATTGTTTTCAACACCCCCCCAGTACTATTACAATGTCTACTACTTTAGCATTCGTTATTTTATCGCATTGTGCTGCTGCTCTACAATGTAGAAACTTCAACTGATACACACACATATATGCCAGGTTCTACATTTCTTATGATTAAATGAAGAAAGCCAAGAATGAAATATCCTCCCTCCTTTGAATTCATTCTTTAATTAATAGAAAAAATGGTACACAAAAAAGTATTTGATAAACATTACCAACCTTTCCATAACTTACCAATTCAGTAAGACAACTTATATGAAAATGATGACCACAAGGAAAAACATAAAATGTACGTAAAGTTAAAAGATGATTACAATGAGTACAACGTGAATCATCCTCTATAATTTCATATCTGTAAATGAGAAAACAAAGAGAGAGAGAGAGAGAAAAGTGAACAATTACCGTGAAAAACAAAACCAAAGTAAGCCCCCAGATGCACTGGTATGGTCGAGAGTGGGGTGGGCCAGCCCTCCCTCCCTCTCGAAATGCTCTCACATGGACACGCGTATACAGCCTCTGCCAGGGAAATCCTATTCACTGCCTCCTCGTGGCACGGGTGTTGTTTACGAAAATGAGAGGATGAAATGAGAATGACCGACACCGGCTTTAACCGGATCGCAAACCAATGGTGCACATGGGCTGGCTCCAGTATCCTGTGAAAACAAATGGTATATGAACCGATTGTTGATCACCGGCTACCATGGGACTGCATCTCCTTACGATGCTCCACTGCCTTGTGGAACAGATCTTCAGGTCAAAGGCTCCGAGTGTGGCCCTCTAAGAAAACTAACTGCTTCGGTTTGGGCACCCGGTCAGTATCACAGCCCTCACACATATCAAATGAGATCTGTGTGGCGCATATACATTTCTTGACTCCTTGTACTAATATTTATATGTTAAAATAAAAAAATAAAAGAAATAAAATTGAAATTATGAAGCAATCAATGTTGGACAATCATTGAAAACCTGAAAGTACCGGACAGTCGTTTCATTTTCATGCTGATCTAGCATTGATCGGTTTATGATCTCATAACATTATTAGATCAGTAGAATAAGATCGTTAATTTCTTTATATGAATAATTTATAGTCAAATTATCTTATGAATGACTTTACGAAGTAGAAAATAATTATTATTAAAACAATGAACATAACAAATATAGAAATGAATAGTTGTATTTTGTAAGCAATGATGGATAGTGGCTAGCAGTGGAATCTAGTTTGATGCGCGTTTCGTCCTATTTGGGACTCGTCAACTGGATGTACCTGCATCTCAGAGTTGATGTTCACTCTGGGACTCGAATCCAGTACCGTTCGCTTCAAACGCCATCGCGTTATCTACTCAACTACTGAGTCCTGATAGCCAATTGCTTGTGCAATGAGGTGAATTTAAATTCACTTGGTATTGTTTGGCTTGTATCTTCCCATTGAGGTTTAAGACTGTAATTGATCAGTCTGCACATATACCAATAAGAGACTGATCAATTGCGGTCTTAAACCTCAATGGGAAGATACAAGCCAAACAATACCAGGTGAATTAATAATTGTAGTTAAAATGCACCATTCATGTATTCAAGTATTGTAACCAAGGTTAATACCTAAGTGTATTTGCATGTGTTAATAAAAATTGCATGCAACACACGGTATAATACAACAAAATACAAATTATCAGTTTAGAGGTTATGGAAATTGTCAAGTTTTTGATTGAGATCATGAACCGATTGATGTTAGACCACCATTGAAAACCTGGACACAGGTGTCTACCTCAGTACAATGGAAGATAGTCGCGCAACTTCGTGGATTGTTTGAAGTTAGAAATTAACACTGTTGGATGCCGACTCAGTGGTCCAGTAGGTTAAACGTACGCGCGTGAGACTGAAGGTCCTGGGTTCGAACACCCGCGAGCGGGAGCGTGGATGAGCACTGCCACTGAGGAGTCCCACAATAAGACGAACCGATCTCCCAATCCTTCCAGGTTTTCAATGGTGGTCTAACATCAATTGGTTCATGATCTCAATCAAAATACAAATTAGTGTTAACAATATAAAGGATGTAAACAATTAATTAATCATGATACAGGTCGATATATACAACACATTGTGTAAAGGTGTAGAAATGAATATTGAATGTGAAATATTTTTGTTTACATACTTGACTTAAAGATTTGATCACTTAATATTTATGTATATAAGTAGTATATCATAAACAGTTTCTATTATGCTTCATGCTGAGTTGCACAATCATTATTCTCATGAAGTTCTTCTTCTTCTCATTATATTCATAGTTATTCTGAACTAATTTTGCCTATGATATAATTAGTATGAAGGATTGATGAAGAGTTTAGTATTTTTTTACAACTGAAATCATGATCTTGTTTTAGCTAGGTCACCACTGAAGATCTGCGAGCACAGGAAGACAATTTCATCATAGTATTGGGACTCAACAACAGAGAGAATATGAGATCTCTAATTGCCTATGAGTCTCATTCCAAGATGTAATGGAGGTCTAGTGCTACCAGATTTTAATTGTGAAAATATAACATATTATGTTTAAACGAATTTGGTATTATTTTTATTACAGTACTTGTATAGCTTCAAAAATAAACTTGTTGAAAAGGTTTCCTCAACTGAATAAGTTGATTTATTTCCAATATCTCATCGAATCTATCACCAATGGCCCACAAATGTGCTGGTATAGTCGAGGGTGGGGAGAGACTGGAGGCTGTTGTCAAGATTTCTAAATGTTCTGACGTGAGTGTCCTTTGTAGCTACAGAGACTGGAGGCCCCGGGTTCGAATCCCGCGAGGGGAATCGTGAATGCTCACTGCTGAGGAGTCCCACGCTAGGACGAAACAGCCGTCCAGTACTTCCAGGTTTCTAACGGTGGTCTAACTTCAGTCGATTCATGATCTCAATCGTAAATCTAAAATGTCGAATTTGAAGACAGTGATAACAAGGTAGATATTAGATGATAAATATTGAATACATCAGTTTTCTTTGCTTACAAATATCCAAAAGACTACAACCTAAATCTGTCAATCTAGCAATAATGAGTTATATAGTTTACATTATGAACTGAAATTCGATCAGCCCCCAAATGCCCTGGTACATCCCGAGAGTGGGGAGAGTCCGCTCTCCCTCTCCAAATGCTCTCATATGTTCACACATATACAGCCACTGCCACGGAAGTCATACTCACTGCCTTCTCGAGGTGAAGATGTTATTTACGAAATTAAGAGGACGAAAAACGAACATCTGATGCTTTAACCGGGATGTTAGATACAGCGGACACAAACAGGAGAGTTGGAAATTCACAATTCCAAACTAATGGTGAATATGGGTTCCAGAACCCTGAGGGAACAAAAGGAATATCAACCTATTGTTGGTCACCGACTATCATGGGACTGGCTGTATCTTCTGTTTAGTTAAATAATGTTGATTGTATTTTTCCTCACTATTTTCCAATTAGGTTTCTCTCCATTTCTTTCATAATACATAGTTCATTCTTTATACATTCGATTGTATATTAATCACGTCTAAATAGAGTCATTTATAAATTTGCTGTATTATAAAAAGGTCAGGGGAAAGGTTTTTTAGAAGATATCGATGTATAATCAATAAAACAAGATCATATATGTGAATATAATCTGTAACAGAAATGTTGTGAGCATATAATAAGACAACCTCTTTTTGAGATAAGGATGATATCCGTAAACAATGATCCATGAAGAATTAAAAGTACGGGTTGGGGGGTGGCAAGATAGAAATGTCGAAAAAGGAGACTAGGAGGTAAAAGTTCATATATGGAGTCACTCAATCATCGACTAAAGTAACACAATTAAGCTAAACACTTCACTTCTACCTGAAGTTTGTTCAGAAGAACAATATCATCAGCTCTATGACCAAACCATTCAGCTGAAAGTATAAAACTCTACCTAAACACATCTCTTTTTTTACAGTGAACACTTTGAATTGACCTCTGCTAAACAACTACTAAAAACTAATAACTGCTGGACAGTTGTTTTATGCTAATACAGATACATCTAATCTGGGTTTATCACACTAGTTGGTTTCAGATGTGTGTAAATGAAGCACATCAGTCAGTAACAAAGTGGAACTTCGTACGTACATCAGTTCGAGTTGCCATACTTACCACATTAGCACAAAGATTCAGTTATCGATTCAAATCCCGTAGTAGTAGAGATAATGAAATTATAAGTAGTGATAGAGAACATTAGGGTTTGATGATGTTATTTAAGGAGTATAATCCAGTGGAATAGATTTGGAAAGAAAATAAAAGACATAAAGAATTCAGAAGATTAGAGTTTGAGAGAATACAGAGAGTAGATGCGTAAAAGAAGCATACTTTTGATGATCATAGTGAATTATGTTTATCACTATAGAATTAGTCGGTTGTTTTTCAAATGATTCTGTGAGACAACTGGAAACCAATCTCCGCATCGTTAAAAATGATTGTGTTTGCCAATAATAATATTCATATTGTATCTGTTTACTACAATCATCCACTTATTTATTTATTTAAAACACAAACATTTGTACAAGAAGGCACTAAATACATACGCACCACACTTCATTATTGGATTTGTATGAAAGCTGGAATATTGTTCAGGCGCCTAGACTGAAGTAAATGTCACTTCCCAAGCATTTTGCCTAGAGGTCCAATCCACAAGACAGTGGACCTACGTGAGAAGATGCAGTCTCATGGTGGTCGGTGACTAACAATAGGTTCATACTCAATTTATTCCCTCAAGATCCCGAAGTGAACCTGTACTAATGGCTTGTCATCAAGGTTTCCTAACTCTCCTAGTTAGATTCTCTATATCTATCAATACGGTTTAAGCGCGAGAAGGTAATGAGTACGACTTTCCCACTAGTGGTTGTATACACGTGGCTATGGTAGAGCATTTGGAAAGGGAGACCTGACCGTGCCAGAGTATTTGGGAACATCACAGTTATGCAACACACCCACTTGAATCAGGGTAATTTTATATTGGTTTTCACGAGAACCATACATCATCCAGACAATTATGTCACAATCTAAACAGTACAACTAAATCCCGTTTTACAAAAGTGCAAGACATCACACAGGTTTAAAATTTATAACCCAAATAGTATAGCTTCAGTTAAGAAACCAGTAAATAACTCTTATTAGAATACAGTCTTATTTATTATTTGAACATAGATATTAGTACAAAGAGGCACCGGATACATATTCGCCACACAAATCAAATGTGATTTGTGTGAGGGCTGTAATACTTCCCGGATGCCTAAACCGAAGCAGATAGAATATAATCTACTGAATGTAATTACAAACTGTAATTGAGAACATTTAAATGATATCTCAACACACCAAATTATTACAATCTCATATAATGAATCATCTATAACCAATAAGTATATATAATTTAGTAAGTTATATAATTATACCTTCTTAAGAGGGAATTACATGTCAAAAGATGAAAGAAAATAATCAACTCTGTAATATCGATTCCACATTTAACAATTAAGATTATAGCGATAATTTTATTTTAATTGAATAATAGATTAGTTGAACCCAGTAGGTCCTGGGTTCGAATCTCACAGCGGGGGCGAGGTCGTGGATGCGCATTGCTGAGAAGTCCCATAATAGGACGAAACGATCGTCTAGTGCTTCCAGGTTTTCCATGGTGGTCTAACTTCAACTGACTCATGATCTTAACCATTGAAATTACTATAATCTTCACAAAACCCCTTCTGATAAGAAAACAATATGTGATGCAGTGTGTCGAAATCTGACACTGATACACGTTATGCTAGGCGCTACTCCTCATCTAATTGACTACGTGAGCGACAAAGTGGATTGGACTGTAGAATGAAATGCACAAATACTTATTTCTATATATACCACTCTATCCTTAGGAAATTGACCCACTGACCTCAATTATATATACTTGAACTTTGGATCACTTCTGATCACCATCGGTTGGCTTCATCATTAGGCTACTTCTGATTAGCTCTTCATATTATCATCTTCAAATGCTTTAGTACTGTCTAGTGGATTAGACCTTAAGGTCGAAAGTTCAAGAAGTGACCTTCATAGAAAATTAACTACTTCCATTTGGTCACTAAAGAAGTATCCTAACCCATAGACTAATTCAATGATTAATGTGGCCCATATACATTTTCGCGTTCCTTTATATTAATGTTTATGTTTAAATAAACATGTAAATGGTAAATACTGAATATAACAGAAACGATAGAAACTTACCTATACCGTAGATTATTCGACTGTGTACGTAATTCATCAATAGTTTTCATCGTACTTTGTATTTCATTTTTCACATTATCAATTCGTTCATTATACGAATCCAATGATGAACAGATCACGTCCTATTCATTATAAATGACAAAAAAAACGATACTAAGATAAATAGATGAACAATAAGTAAATTAGTGAATATGTATAGATCCTCAAATACAACACAGAAAATAATAACCCAATCACATTTGATGGAGAAGATCTGGAATAGGTGGAAACTTTCACATTCCTGGAAAGCATCGACAATTAAAGAGGATACGATACAGAAGTAAAGGCAAGGATTGGCAAAACAAGAACCGTATTCCTACAGTTGAAGAACACATGGAACTGAAAACAACTGTTTAATACGAACGTCAAGTTAGTCCTACTATATGGAACCGAAATTTCCGGAACTACTACAAACCATCATCAATAATGTATAAGTATTCAAAATGAATGTTCATGTAACAATAAGTCAGTCAAATGTATCGCGAAATGCTATTATTATTAATGGCTTTATTCAATATCATATTTGCGGTACAATATAAAATCTCAGCCCCAAAGTGCCCTGTTACAATCGAGGGTGGGGAGAGACAGCTCCCCCTCTCGAAATTCTCTCACATGGTCACACGTATACAGCGACTATCAGGGAAGTCTTACTCACTGCCTTTTCGTGGCAGGAGTATTCTTTACGAAACTGAGAGGATGAAAAGCGAATGTCTGACTCTTTAACCAATCTGGTGAACACGTACAATCCACATACGGTTATTGGAAAACCACAATTCAAAACTCATGATGGAAATGGGCTCCAGGATCTTGAGAGAAACCTGATTCCAAACAAACGGTCAACATGAGCACTAGGATACTGAGGGAACAAATAACGTATCAACCTATTGTTGGTCACCGACTGCCATAAGACTGTATCTCCTAATTTTGCTTTACTGTCTTGTGAATTGGACCTCTAGGTGAAATGCTGTGGGAGTGACCTATCTATGAAAACCATTTGCTTCCGTTTGTGCGAACGGGCAGTATTCCATTCCTCACATAAATCGAATGATAAAGTGTGACGCATGAATATTTGGTATCTCTTCGTACCAATGTTTTTGTGGTCAAATAAATAAATAGAGTATTTGAAATTAATTTTACAAAACCAAAGGATATTGAACAATACAAGTTATTAGCTAGGTCAGCTCTAACAACCTGTTTGATTAAATAATATGTTTGCTAAATAAGGTATTGTAAAGCTTTTGTACTTTTCATTGTGTGCATGAATTCTAATGTATTGACGTCTCCTTTTGATAGAAGATATACAAGGAGAAAGATGTGAATGAAGTGTATAGTTAATATCTGATAAGATGACATATGCCAACAGTTTGTAACACTTCAAAGGTCTATCCACAACTATATTTATAATGCACTTGGTATTGTTTGGCTTGTATCTTCCCATTGAGATTTAAGACTGCAATTGATCAGTCACTTATGGGCATATGTGCATACTGTGCGTATGTCTCGATATTGCCTTGATTCACAAGGTTTTTGTAGTGTAAGCAATGATGGATAGTGGCTAGCAGTGGAATACAGGATGCGCGTTTCGCCCTATTTAGGACTCGTCAGTTGGATGTACTTGCATCACAGAGTTGATGTTCACTCTATTGCACAAGCAAGTGGCTATCAGGACTCAGTAGCTGAGTGGATGTCGCGTTGGTGTTTGAAACGAATGGTACTGGGTTCGAGTCCCAGAGTGAACATCAACTCTGAGATGCAGGTACATCCAGCTGACGAGTCCCAAATAGGACGAAACGCAAGTCCTGGATTCCACTGCTAGCCATTATGCAAAAATTAACAAATCTTAAAATTAAATATCGAGTAATACAAAACGCATGCATATATGTTCTTCTGTCCAAGTCTCCGTACAACATAAGCATAATGAGAAGGGAATCATCAAGTCGAATTTCAGAGTAGCAAAAGTAATAACAGTATAAACAGAGAAAGAATTATGTGTATGAAGCAAAAGAGTTGTCAGTACTGAACTTTTTCCTAGTTCCTGATTATTCTATAGATCTGGTGATCGATTTTTTTGTGGTATTGTGTAACATTGTGATTTCTTGTGTAAATAGCTATATATATATATTTGTGAACTTGTCATGCATTTCACATTTGTTTATGGATTACTTTCTATACTTGTTCAACTCATATAAAAAAACTTTTGTATCCTAAGTTATTATAGTGATAGGCTTAACAGTTAAAACACAACTTTCAACCAGTAAGTCACTAGGTTCTCACTGCTTTGTCTACTTTTGTTATAGCCTGGCGAAGAGTACGTTACGAGTAACTTCTGAAACCTATTAACGGACTAATATTATGTATATATATTCTTATGGTATAATTATTCAGTAACTAGATTGTATATATCTATATTCCCCTTATTATAAGCTTCATTTTGACCCATAGATTATTATTGTAATATTTACTGTTCCCATGTTATACTCAGTTTATTAATTACCGTCTCCCGCGTCCACAGCGACTTTTTGGCTTATATGTGTACACATGTTATTTTCTATTTTATGGTACGTTGTGGTCTGTCTGATTGATATATAAACAGAGTATGTCTGAAATAAACGGTTCGGTACGATTTGATTCGATTCGATTCATATTACAGAAGCTGGTATTGTGTTCTGGACTCAAGCGGACGGGATAGAAAGACATAGGACCAATTAAGGACGCTAGACTGCTCATACCGATTGAATGTTATTGGTTTTGTCATAGTGCGAAGATTTGTATAAGTCGTATTCTGATTGGTGGATAAGCCACGTGATCGAAAGCCGGACATAAAATCATAACAACTTTGCTCTGAGTAGTCGGAGAGTATCACCTAATCCTCACTCAAGCTAAGCTTTCATTAAAAGGTTAGTACATAAATTGTGTATTTAAAAAAATCGGTTACATTAATTTTTCATCCTCCTTTACTTTCAGTTACATTTGTTGTGGCTATAAAATTTGCCGCTAGTCAATCAGTCATAAATAACATAGAGCCTAGCACATATGTGTATCGGTCAGCGTTACCACAACATACAAACAAGCTAAGTGAGATGAAATTTTCAAACCGAAAAATAATTAAAAACTGAAAATCTGAGAGGAAACAAAGAGTAACGGCACCTGAACGGTTTCGATTGATTCTGAGCCATATCACCTAACATTTACAACTATTGGTTATAATCATTGCGTGGACCCTAATCAAATGTTTTAGACCTACCTACCTGGTTTATTTAAACATTGCATAAATTTATGAACTGACTTGATGTTTTGATTTGGTAGTTCTCGCCCCCAAATGCCCTGGTACGGCCGAGAGTGGGGAGAGTCCGCTCTCCCTCTCGAAATGCTCTCACATGGCCACGCGTACATAGCCCCTACCAGGGAAGTCCTACTCACTGCCTTCTCGTGGCGGGGTTGTTGTTTACGAAAATGAGAGCACGAAAAGAGAATGTCCGGCACCGGCTTTAACCGGATCCCAAACCAATGGTGCACATGGGCTCCAGTATCCTGCGAGAACAAATGGTGTATGAACCAATCGTTGGTCACCGGCTACCATGGGACTGCATCTCCTCACGATGCTCCAATGCCTTGTGGATCAGACGTTCAGGTCAAAGGCTCGGGGTGTGGCCCCTTAAGAAAACCACCTGCTTCGGTTTGGGCACCCGAGCAGTATCACAGCCCTCACACAAATCAATCGAGATTCGTGTGGCGCATATGTATTTGGTGCCTCCTTGTACCAATACCTATGTGTTAAAATAAATAAATAATAAATTGGAAGTTCTCAGATTTCTTCCAACCTGTTCCTACATCAGCCAACGTCTTACATCGAGGTAGGCGGTGTTTAGGGATACTAAATGTATGCGTCAACTCTATCAGTTGATAAAGATTTTCTCTCATCAATCGATTTACCTTCTTTATATCGTAATGTTTATCTAACCTGAACCTTGCTCAATCAATCTACCCAGCATATAAGAGGAATACTTTTAAGACACCTATTATGGAATCCCAATAATCTACGAATATCTTCTATTTATAGAACTAATAATTCATACCCATAAAGAAGAACAAAGTGTACTAGTTTGTAAACTCGTCTTTTGGTCGATAGACCGATATAAGATGCAACATGTCATTCATTAGTATGGTATAACACATTTTTTACAAACAAAGTATAAATATTATGCTGTATTCGTAATAAGCTACAAACACATCATTGTTGGCTTTTAAAATAACTGACTACTTATAGTAATATACTATAAAATCATTTCATTTTAGCTAAATTATTCATTGTATTGTTTGTTCAGCAAATAGAGTATACATAACGTTATAGATGAATGAAATTTTTTGAATCGTAGGAAAAAATAACCAATACATACTTTACTGCCCCGGGTGCCCAAACCGAAGCAGGTCCAGAAAAAGTTAGGCATTCGTGCATCAGACTGAAGGCCCTGAGTTCGAATCCCGCGAGCAGAATTGTGAATACGCACTGCCAAGGAGTCTCAAAATAGGACGAAACATCCGTCCAGTGCTTCCAGGTTTTTATTAGGGAGCCACACCCGGAGTCTTCGACCTAAAGGTCTAATCCACAAGGCAATCGAGCAACGTCAGGAGATGCAATCCTATGGTAGCCGGTGACCAACGATTGGTTCATACACCATTTGTTCCTTCAGGATACTGGAGCTAGCCCATGTGCACCATTGATTTAGGATCCGCTTAAAGCGCCGAACATTTGCTTTTCGTTCTCTCATTTTCGTAAACAACACCTCTGTCGAGAGAAGGCAGTGAGTAGGACGTCCCTGGTAGAGGCTACATACGCGTGTCCACGTGAAAGCATTTCGAGAGGGGGAGCGGACTTTCCTTTACTTTCGGCCATACAAGAGAATTGGGGGGCCTGTACAATCATTATTTGGATTCTAAAAGTATACTAGTTGGTCTAGGTCATAAAACATCACTTTACATAAACCAGTCATATCTTTCACAGTAAATACTGTCTATTTATGGAAGTATACTTGTCTCATCTTTGATTAGATTGATCAAAAAGTCCCATTATCTACATTTATAGAATCCAACCATATTTCCATTATATTCTATGTCTGATTATATTACTGAAGTCACAACAACGTCATTGGAATTATTAATTGTCTATTATTGTAGATTATGGTACCAAATGCAACTCGAACACACGAAAGCTTGTTGATTTAAGTAACGTCTCATTAGTTTTTTGTTTGTACTTAGAAATCGTAATTCATATATTATAACATTAACTTTTGAACGTAATAACTTTATTGTCATTATCCGTATAGATATTGTGGAGATTATTAATTTTTTGATTAAGATCATGAACCGACTCAATGGTTCAGAAAGTTAGGCGTTCACACGCAAGACTGAAGCCCCTGGGTTCGAATCCCGTGAGACAGAGGAGAGAGGGAGAGAGCGAGTCGCATCAATGAAGCAACAAATAAACGAGGATATTAGAATAAAACTTACTTTAAATTGATCAATAGTAACAAATTGATGAAAATATGGAAGAATATCTTCTAATTTCAATAGAGGGCAATCTCTTAATAAATTGATAGCTTCTTGCATACTACCATCAGTACTAATAATATGCTGAGCTGAAAGTGAGAAGAAGAAGAAGAAGAATAACAACATCTCAGATGAACAAAAAAGAAAGGAACAGAATATTCGTTGTAGAGTTAGTCTGTTATCGATATACACATTGTAAAAACAATGGTACATTGTTTAGTAAAACATTTAACTATGACGAAACAATGAAGTATTGAGAATATCATTAGATTGATATGAAAAAGTAGTCTTCAATTGAACAAACTCTTGATAGAATATGAATAGAACATTTTTCCCTGTTTGATTATAAAAGAAGTTTTGTAGAACTCATTGTAAGATTATAATTAATAACGAAGACAGAACTGCGTATATACTGTTTAAATGAGTTTACATAGATTTACCATGTATTACAGATTTATTATAACACTGAAAATGTGGTGTGTACTACTTATGTAGACATAAATAGTATATGATGTTTGTCGTGAACAGAATGTCTGGCAACACAGAGAGACAAGAAGATCGAACAGTAAAGAATGAAAACAGAATGCAATTTGTATAAAAATACAAGAAAAAAGGAATTCTGAGTCATTTGAGACAATTAATGGACATTTTGCTAATTGAGCATTTACTATATGGTTGTTAGATTTTCAATTACAAGTTCTGTAATTTGTTGCCAAATATATTCGATTGTCCTCACTGGTGTTCTTGTTCACTACACTTGATATCGCTGCCAATCGGGAGAGGGAAAGGGTGTTGTTCTGCGGACGCCGTTGCGGGCCTAGAGCTGAGGTGCAGGTTGGGGCAGTATTGTGCGGAGAGGTTACGTCTGGGGGTGTTGTGGCGGGGCGGCGTCGGCTGTAGCGGGTGCTGTCGACGGAGAGGAGCGGTGGGACGTGCGGCTGCTAGGCGGACATCGGATGTAGATGATTAAGCAGGCCGGTGGTGCACGGGTGTCAAACGTCCCAGGTGCCGAGTGGATTTCGGATGTTTGTGCTCCGGCAGTTCGACGAAGCTATGGAGGTCAGCGCACCACAGACTCGACATTTTGACGGAGGGCGTAGCACAGACGAGTGCGGTGTGTGCTACTTATGTAGATATAAGTAGTATATGATGTTAGTCGTGAACAGAATATCTGGCAGCAGACAGACAAGAAGATCGAACAGTAAAGAATGAAAACAGAATGCAATTTGTACGGAAATGCAAGAACAAAGGAAGTGTGAGTCATTTGAGACAATTGATAGACGTCCGATTGTACCCTATTGGTATTCTGTTCACTACAGTAATACTGTAGTGAACGAAGAACTAATGTGGGGATAATCATTTCATTGTTTTATACCAAATTACGGAGTGTCTTCGTTAAAACAAAAAGAAAACTAAACATTAACTGAACAGAGATGAATGATAAATACTAGTGGAATCTACGACGCGCGTTTCGTTTCGAGACTCAAACGTAGTATCTAACGCCATCGCTTTATTCCCTTAGCTACTGAGCCCAGTTAACCGTCAGCTTGTACAATGAGGTGAAGTTTTATTTCATTTTTGTATTGTGTGTTTGAATCTTACTGTTACATTATTTGCATATTTTCCATCATTTTTCTTCCACAAACTTCATCATTCCTTCATTCCTGTTGTGATTTTGATTACTTTCTATTTTCTTCTCTCATTTATTCATTTTAATATTTTGCTCACAGGCCTTCTACTTTCGATTGGAACTACATCTTACTTATATCTGTCAACATAAGTAGTACATACTACAATACTATTTATTGTTCAATACCAAAGTATCAACTCACAATTCAAAAGACAAATTACACTATGTGACAACATGTTAATGACAAATGTTATTAAAAAGGCACTATTGTCATAAGTGGATACTTCCTAAGATTAGTGATCGGCATTACAAAGTCTCAATTGAATACCATATCTATATTTTTATATCGTTATACCCATTCATTATCATATGATAAGATTGCCAATTAGAACACCAATTTATTGACCAGATATCAATGACGTATAAACAACTACAAACAGCCTCGAGTTAACTCTGAGATCTTAATTGGTTCTCTGAGATAATAGCTTCATATTTAACCCAACCGGTTTAGTCCAGAACAATAATATTAGCCTCTGTTATATGAATTCTGTATTTCAGATATATTTGGTTTATATATATATACACACACAAACCAGACTGCATCATATCATAAAATAGAAAATAACAATTCTACTAGATAGGGCCAAAAGTAGCTGTGATTATGAGAGACTTTATTTAATAAATTGAGAGTAACTTAAGAATAGTAAATGGTATAGTAGTAGTCAGTAAGTCGCCCCCAAATGCCCTGGTACGGTCGAGAGTGGGGAGAGTCCGCTCTCCCTCTCGAAATGCTCTCACATGGCCATGCGTATATAGACTCTACCAGGGAAGTCCTACTCACTGCCTTCTCTCGACAGAGGTGTTGTTTACAAAAATGAGAGGACGAAAAGCGAATGTCCGGCGCCTTAACCGGATCCCAAACCAATGGTGCACATGGGCTGGCTTCAGTATCCTGAAGGAACAAATGGCATATGAACCAATTGTTGGTCACCGGCTCCAATGGGACTGCATCTCCTTACGATGCTCCACTGCCTTGTGGGTCAGACGTTTAAGTCGAAGGCTCGGGGTGTGGCTCTCTAAGAAAACCACCTGCTTCGGTTTGGGCACTCGGGCAGTATCACAGCCCTCACACATATCGAATGAGATTTGTGTGTCGCATATGTATTTGGTGCCTCCTTGTACTAATATCTATGTGTTAAAACAAATAAGGTTGCATTTCATTATTCATTTAATGACAAAACCGAATATTCTAGTCCAAAAATGTCTAGCTAAAACTAATACAAGAATTTCAACAAAACCCCTTCAATTAAACTACAACAATCAGCGCCCCCAAATGCCCTGGTACTGCCGAGAGTGGGGAGAGTCCGTTCTCCCTCTCGAAATGCTCTCACATGGTCATGCGTATATAGCCTCTGCCAGGGAAGTCCTACTCACTGCCTTCTCGTGGCGGGGGTGTTGTTTACAAAAATGAGAGGACAAAAAGCGAATGTCTGGCGCTTTAACCGGACCCCAATTCTATGGTGCACATGGGCTCCAGTATCCTGCGGGAACAAATCGCGTATGAACCAATCGTTGGTCACCGGCTACCATGGGACTGCATCTCCTCACGATGCTCTACTGCATTGTGGGTCAGACGTTCAGGTCAAAGGCTCGGGGTGTGGCCCCCTAAGAAAACCACCTGCTTCGGTTTGGGCACCCGGGCAGTATCACAGCCCTCACACAAATCAATTGAGATTTGTGTGGCGCATATGTATTTGGTGCCTCCCTGTACCTATACTTATGTGTTAAAATAATAATAATAATAATAATAATAATAATAATAATAATAATAATAATAATAATACAACAATCAGCTCACTAACAACTTATATGATGATTATCTTAAGGTTCCACCACAGTAGGAAATCGTGACTGGTCGCAGTTCAAATACTTAAGGGAGTAAAACACTTTTGCGGTAGTTGTAGTAAATGATCAAAACGTTGAATAATAAATGGATTGAATTTAGAATTTTACCGATGGGCGGTGATATAGTCATTTTAGTTGTAAAGTGTTCATCCAGAGACTTGAATAATGGAGATTGTATTCCTAGTGAGGTTATGAGTTTGTACAGTTTAGGAGAAATAGATGTACAGTATTAACTGGTTTGCTATGGCAACCCTTTACTGAGTTTCATCTATGATAAATATCATATACAATATCAAACTTGATCTACTAAAAATAGACTTAAGGTAATTCACAAACTTCTTAATTATCATTAAGTATGGTGTGGTACTACCAGTCATTTTTTAGTTACTTTTAACAAATCATTGCTTTTATATTTAATAATATCACGATGCGAAGGAAAAACAGGAAGGTCAAGGTACACATTACGTCGAGAAATAGAAGCGGATATGAAAAGGATGAATAACAACTGGAAAGAACTAGAAAGGATTGCCCAGGACAAGGGTTGGATAGAGAATGCTAGTGAGCGGCCTAAGCTCCTTCACGAGGAGTAACAAGTGTAAGTAAGTAATATCAGGATACGCTACATTAACCACATTTGTGACAGAGACAGTGTCAGATAACTCTATCAACATCCTAGATACAATACTTTTAGTAAACAAACAAAAAAAACACTATGAGAAATTTCAATAGTTGAAATTATGAATCAATTGAAGCTAGACCATCATGGAAAACCTGGAAGCACTGGACGGCCGTTTAGTCCTAGTATGGAACTCCTTAGTGGCAGTGCGCATCCACGATCCCGCCCCCTGCGAGATTCGAACCCAGGACCACCTAGACCACTGAGCTGGCCGGCATCCAACAGTGTTAATGTCTAACTTCAACCAATCCAAGAAGTTGCGCCATCATCACTATTGTCTTCAGTTAGCTGATATCTCACAACAGACCTGGTTGAACTCCACTGGTCACTCACTACTTCTCACTAGAACTCCAGGAATATCTATTGAAGTCAGTCACTAGTGAGCAAATGAGAAATCACAACTTAAACAGTTACTAAGACGATGTATGATACCATATATGACATTGCTTACCTAATTGAATCCATAATTGACGACGTACATTAGAATTCAAGAATTCACTTTGAGCTATTTCTTTAGCAAATGGAATATTATTCTATCAAGAAATTTATGAAAAAAAAAGGTGATTATTTTATTGTACATATAAAAACTGGTAAAAGAAGGTATCCAATATCCATGCGCTACACTTCATCATTCGATTTGTGTGAGGGTTGGAATATTGCCCGGGTGCTCAAACTGAAGCAAATGGTTTTCATAAATCGATCACTCCCCAAGCATTTCATCTAGAGGTTTAATTCACAAGACAGTAGAGCAACGTTAGGAGATGCAGTTCCATTGAGGTCCGTGACCAACAATAGGTTGATACGTTATTTGTTCCTTCAGGATTGTGGAGCCCATGTGGACTATTGGTTTGAAATTGTGATTTTACAACTCTTGTAGTTGAATCCCCATATTCACCAACCTGGTTAAAGAGTCAGACATTCCTTTTTCATCCTCTCAATTTCGTAAACAACGTCAATTACACTTCTTTGAGTTGTCTCTTTCGAACTTCAGTGTTCCTTCATTTCTGCTGTTATTTTAAATGCTTCCAGTTTTTTCTTTTCTTTTCATTTCATTTATATATTTTGTCAGTAAGAATTCCACTTCCCCATAACTGATACACACTGCTTATATCTGACCATGTTAGTAGCACACATCACAATAGTAATACCGTAATTAATGGGAAGTCAGATGAATTCAATGAAAAATTACAGAACATCTTGGTAAAATATGGGAACTATACATTACAATGATTAAAATCATGAGTCAGTTGAAGCTAGACCACCATGGAAAACCTGAAAGCACTGGACGGCCGTTTCGTCCTAGTATGAAACTCTTCAGCAGTGCGCATCCAAGATTCCGCTCCCCGCGAGATTCGAACCCAGAACCTATCAGTCTCGCACCAGGCACTTAATTAACTAGACGACTGAGCCAGCCGGCATCCAACGGTGTTAATGTCTAACTTCAACTAATCCACGAAGTTGCGCCACCGTATATCATTGTCTTCAGTGAGTTACTATGTCACAACAGACCTGGTTAAACTCCACTGGTCACTCACTACTTCTCACTAGAACTCCAGGATATACCTCTTGAAGCCAGTCACTTCCATCAAATATGCTTTACATTCTGTATAATTCTTCAAACTCACAATTCCTTTCTATATTCCATTCTGTTTTCGTTAATTCGATCTTCTTAGCCTTCTGCTTCCAGGCAGTCCCTCTTCTGATACATGTTACATATTACCTATATCCATCTACCTAAATAGCATCAACCACAATGTTAGTAATAGACTAATTGTATTACTAAATGTTAATTTTAACAAATTTTATTGAACTATAAAAAACGTACCAATTCAATGGCTAATTGTAAAGCTTCTTGATGCATATCTAATAATTGTAGTATATAAAGTACACCTTTTAAATGATCAACTTCTTTGCATAAACGAAGCACATAACCAGGATCATAGGGTAACACTATGCAGAAAAAAAAAAGTCAAAATGAACTCTTAAATAAGTAAAAATACTATCCAACTTTAGAGATTAATTTCAATAGTTAAGATAATGAGTCAGTTGAAACTAGACCACCATGGTAAACCTGGGAGCATTGGAAGGCCGTTTCGTCCTAGTATGGAACTCCTCACTGGCAGCGCGCATCCACGACCTCACCCCCTGCGAGATTCGAACCCAGGACCCACTGGTTTCGCGCGTGAGCACTTAACCACTACACCAATGAGCCGGCCAGTATCCAATGGTGTTAATGTCTAACTTCAACTAATCCACGAAATTGAGCGACACATCCACCATTGTCATCAGTGAGTTATTATCTCACAACAAACCTGGTTGAACTCCACTGGTCACTCACTACTTCTCATTAGAACTCCAGGATATACCTCTTGAAGCCAGTCACTAGAGATTAACTCTAAACTATCTAATTCTTCAATATTAGAACACATAATTCTAAATCATTTAGACAAGTGGCATAAATAGGAAATTTGTCAATAAAATTCGATTAGGACTAAAAAGAACCAGACGAATAAAATATGAAATTGTTCATGACACTGTGATTAGTCAGTTGTAAATAGCTTGGTCCAACAGGTCCATTTTAAATCGAACAGCTCATTGAGTAACATATCAAACGATGTTAGGTTTGAACTATACTATGGGGCATTAGTTCCTTGAAGAGTACAGGTAAGTTCCACTGAAAAATGCCAAACAGCACGAAATCTAAGTCAAGAAGGGTTCCGAATCGACTATTTACAACCACCTGGGAGAAAAACTTGATATCTCGATAAGAATAATGAAAGGTAACGGTTGAGATCTATTTATTTTGACCTATGGACTATTATTATACGATTTACCATTCTTAAGTTATGCCCAGTTTATTAATTACAGTCTTCCACAATGACAGCCACTTTTTGGCTTGATCCTGTACAAATATTATGTTCTAATTATGGTGTGATGTAGTCTGTTTAGCTTGTATATAAAACAAGTATGTTTGAAATATATATTTCATATCGCGGAGGTTGAGATTGATATTCTGGATTTAACAGGCAGGGAATCAGGACTCCAGGCTGTTCGTTCAGGTGTATGCATCATTTGTTGATCGTATATGACCACGTATTGAAATTTGGCGATTGCATTCGCGGTAATCGTATAAGCTAAGGATATAACAGTGTTTATCATAAAACTACTCTATTTTACTCCGATTATTAATTGTAACTTATTTATTTATTTATTTTAACACATAGATATTGGTACAAGGAGGCACCAAATACATATGCGCCACACAGATCTCATTCGATATGTGTGAGGGCTGTGATACTACCCGGGTGCCCAAACCGAAACAGGTGGTTTTCTTAGGAGGCCACACCCCAAGCCTTCGATCTAAAGGTCTGACCCACAAGGCAGTGGAGATGCAGTCCTATGATAGCCAGTAACCAACGATTGGTTCATACGCCATTTATTCCTTCAGGATACTGGAGCCAGCCCATGTGCACCATTGGTTTGGGATCCTGTTAAAGTGCCGAACATTCGCTTTTTATCCTCTCAATTTCATAAACAACGCCTCCGCCACGAGAAGTCAGTGAGTAGGACTTCCTTGACAGAGGCTATATACGCTTGGCCATGTGAAAGCATTTGAAGAGAGAGAGCGGACTCTCCCCACTCTCGGCCATACCAGGGCATTTTGGGGCTGCCGGTGACTTACAATAGGTTTATACACCATTTGTTCCTTTAATATACTGGATCTCATGTGCACCATTGGTTTAAAATTAGGGTTTTTTTTAACTCCTCTAAGCGAACTCTCCATATCCACTAAACAACATATCACAAAAAAAAAAAAAAATTGTATTCACACTTACATGACTGAATAGTTTGTTCTTGATTTTGATTTGTTAAACATTTTAATTGATTCATTATATTACTTGTAGAACAATCATCATTATCATGTTCTAACAATGATAATTCAGTTAAATCAATATTCAATAATTGATCATCATTGAATAGATCTTCATTACCGATAAGATTTTTTTGTTTTAAACGTTTCATATGAATAGCATGGATACTAAATTTTTCTAAATATTTCATTAATCTATTATCATTATGATTTAAATGATATTCATTAGCATATAATGATATAAGCATATGATGTATCGCTTGATTGGATATACTTTTATGAGTATATATTTCAATAGTATCTTCTAAGTACTGTATTGCATAATTATTTGGTAACAACATAATTGAAGGTAAAAGTCTATTTTGTAAAGAAATAAAAAAGAGGGAGGGGGAGAGGAGAAAACAAAAAAGAAACGAAACAAATCAATTATAATCAAGCAACAACAAAAAAATAAGATGAATGAAAATTGATCAAAAGAAGTAATTATAGAGCTCATTGAAGACAATGGTGTACGGTAGTACAACTTCGTGGATTAGTTGAAGTTGGATGCCGGCCGGCTCTCAGTGGTCTAGTTGATTAAGCGCCAGGCGCGAGACTGATAGATCCTGGGTTCGAGTCTCGCGGGAAGCGGAATCGTGGATGCACACTGCCACTGAGGAGTCCCATACTAGGATGAAATGGCCGTCCAGTGCTTCCAGGTGTTCCATGGTAGTCTAACTTCAATTGACTCACGATTTCAACCAGTGCAATATGTTTTATATTCAAAATATTGTGCTTCAATGAATTCTCTTTTAAACAGCTGGTTAAAAGGATTAACTGTTAAACTAACCTCTATAGGTAAGTGAAAGCTAACTAACTGGTTAGGGTTTGTACTGTAGTTGTGATCATCGATTTGGAGAAGCTAGATATTTTGAAATGCGATATCCAAAATCTGATATTGATACATAGTGTGCTATACGCTAACCCCACCACCACCACCACCACCAATTGACTACTTGAGCAAGAACATAAGAGTGAGTAAGAAAGTGTATTTGCCTTCCGAATGAAATGCACAAATACTCATTGATTTATATAACACTTTATCCTTGGGAAATTAACCCCCAATGAAATGCACTTGACATTTAGGTCACTTCTGATTGTTATCGATGGACTTTTTACTGCTTATAATTGACTCTCCATATCATTAGATGATATGAAGAAGATATTCACAACTGAGTTCAATTGTGAACTATACTTTTAGTTAAAATGTTTATAAGCTTTTTTTTTCCTAAAATGGATGATTTCACGTTTGGTATGGTTAAAGAAAATATAAATGGGTTTTGGCTAGCACTGAAGTCCAGGATGTGAATTTGGTCTTATTTGAGACTAGTCATATGGATGTACCTACGCCTTAAGTATCATTATTCATATTGACAGTTTAACCTAGTACTTTACGCTTTAAACACCCAATGCAATGTACATCTAGCTACTGAATTCAGATAGCTATTCACTTGCTTAACGAGTATGATGTTTATACTATTCTCAGTAAAAGTTTGAAATAAACGCGAGAGATCTAGAGTTTGAGCGTTCAAGCGCGAGACCCAATGTCCTGGGTTTGAATCCTGCGCGCAGGATTATGGATACACACTGTTGAGGAATCACAAACCAGGGCTCTCTTTAATGAATAAAAATCTTATAATGCTACAGATAACTGATACAAAAGGTCAAGTTTAGTGACATTGGATCTAGTACTTGTTTACACTAAGGAATAAATCTCTAGTGAACAAATTATCTTAGTGTTATATCGTCTGCTTGATTACGGCAGAATACGCTGTATGACGATTGGCACTTGAACGTGTAGAACGCCACAGTTGCAAATCAATAAAATGGAAAAAGCGAAAGAAGCGATTATTAGGTGTGTCCAGAATGAACAGAAAATAGGGGTATTTATAGTTTTTAGTATTGGGTATAACATCATCATAATCAAGCTAATCTACAAGTAGAGAAGGTATACAATTGTTCAATCATAGCATGCCACGTTAACAGTCGGGAAGGTTTTATCAAGTTCTGATTGGACGAACAATCTTTGGCTTCTTCAGAGACTCTGGAGGCTTTGTTAGGTTTCTGGAAGCTATTGCAACACTTAGTTCATAGGATCCTGATTTGGACATGAAACTAATCTATTCTAAAATAGTTTGTAATTCACTAGAAATATATATCCTATGATAAATCTTGTAATTAAACGCCTAGACACTGACTTGCTAATTACTTTCTAGTCCCTGAAATATTCTACTCTTTAAACCTTATCTATTTAATCAATACATTTTATGTCATTCGTCTACTACAATATACAAGTTTATAATAGATGGTTTTTCTTGGGGACACCTAAGAAATTCCTCGAAAAGAACCCAAAAGGGTCCTGGAAACACTGGGAAACATGTTATCCAATCACCATTCAATAGAACTCTCTCGAGAACATCTAGAAAACAAAGAGTCACGAGACACATTCTTGATTGGATGATTACCTATACTGCTACTGTGTTTGACAATGTTCCAGAACTTTCTAGAAGCTCAAGGTCGTCTGAACTGTTATAAATACCCTAGATTTTCTATACATAAATTAACCTTAAAGTAAAGAGTTATTTCCATATGTCTCATCTTTTGTTGTGTAGGATTAACCTGAGTTTATTAGACGATCTATCAGATTTATACTGCACTGTTTTGTGTGAAGTGTGTTTTGATACTATCACAAAGTTTTTGAAATCAAATCTATAAGCATGACACCGCTTTGTTCTCATTCTAATCCACTGCCTCTGTAACAACATGAAGCGGAGTAACACCATGCTGTGTTTCACGTTATTATTGTTGGCTAGATAATCACAACAATAAAACAGTACAATAGTTCAAACGTGAATCATTATGATTATTATTATTATTTATTTGAACACAGATATTGGTACAAGGAGACATCGAATACATATGCGCCACACAGATCTCATTTGAATTGTGTGGGGGTTGTGATACTGCCCGAGTGCCCAAACCGACGCAGGTGGTTTTCTTAGGGGGCCACACTCCGAGCCTTTGACCTAATAATCTGGTCCACAAGGCAGTGAAGCAACGTAAGGAGATGTAGTCTCATGGTAGCCGGTGGCCAACAGTTGGTTCATACGCCATTTGTTCTCTCAGGATACTGGAGCCCATGTGCACCATTGGTTTAGAGTTGTGGTTTTCCAACTCTCCTATGTGGACTCTCCATGTCTACTAACCCAGTTAAAGCACCGGACATTCGCTTTTCGTCCTCTCAATTTCGTAAACAACACTTCCGCCACGAGAAGGCAATGAGTAGGATTTCCCTGGCAGAGGCTATATACGCGTGGTCAACGTGAATCACATTGCCAGATAGAGAACGGTGACTTATAAAATTCAAGCTGTTCGACTTTCAATCACTTCTTTGTAAGTTTGAATCTCACTGAACCTACTTCAGTATGAGCAACCTCATACTTAGAGTATACAGAGGCTAAGTAAATCAATCTGATATTTAGAACAACCAATACCACATAATTACCGGTCGAAAATACTGAAGCGTAAACTAATTTCAAGCCAAAACATACAATTTTTTAACACCAAAAAAAAAGGAATAAGAAGGTTTTAATTACTAACCGATTACTATCCAATTTATTGTTTAAACGAAGACATACATTAACAAATTCCTCTGGACATTTACTAGCTAAACATGATGCATGATCATATAAACGATTTAAACAGTTTGGATAAGTGGCTAATATTTTTAAGGCATCACTATACATACATTGACGCATATAATGATCCACTAAACGAGGATAATCTAATTTGTTAAAATAAGAAAAAAGAAAGACAAACGAAAGACGTCTGAATAAGTGAACAAACAATTGAAAACAATTACCGACAAATAACCGTATCAGTATGGTGAAATTTAATCCCATGTAATAGATGGTGGTTGGAGGTAGTTGACAAGAAAACCCTGAACCCAGGTTTCGTGCTAGTTGACACTCGTCTACAAGGTGTACCTGTAATCTTGAGGGAACTAGTACTCCCTGGCGGATTCGATTCCGTGTCACCCAGCTTCATAGTCAGAGACGTTACCACTGAGCTATCCAGGCCTCGACCGACCTCCTGTAGGACTGAGATGTAATCACAATTGATTGATCACTGGGTAGTAACCAATGTCATGCGTGTCTAGTCCTTATTATTAGTGCAGATCGAATGCTATCGACTATGTTGCAATGTGGCCATCAGTCTAAGTGACTCGACACTGCTGGCACGATTGTGAGATTAGACGGTGGTTGGAGGTAGTCGACAGGAAACCCTGGAACCGGGGTTTCGTGCTACTTGGCACTCGTCAGCAAGGTGTACCTGTAATCTTTGATGGAACTGGTGCTCCCTAACGGATTCGATTCCGTGTCACCCAGCTTCATAGTCAGAGATGGTACCACTGAGCTATCCGAGCCTCGACCGACCTCCTGTAGGACTGAGATGTAATCACAATTGATTGATCACTGGGTAGTGACCAATGTCATGCGTGTCTAGTCCTTATTATTAGTGCAGATCGAATGCTATCGATCATGTTGCTATGTATTTTATAATAACAACAAATAGTTCCAGTTAGTCATTGTCAATGTAAAGATATGCGATGCATTTGAATATACCTCACAGAAATACAGAAAGAGAGAAGATCCACTATAGGAAAAGTAAAGGTGAGGAATTAACTTCAATTGCACTAAAGATCTAAGTAGGCCTTTACCTTATTTTCAACCAACTATTTGTGACAAATAACGTCACAGGTCACGGTAATCGGTAGCTAATCATGACAAGTAGTTCAATACTAGAAGGTTTGTGAACATACTTTCCGAGAACAAGAATGACAGTCAAAACCAAAACACACGCGATAGTTAAATGATCCGATGTAAATATGTCCCTAAGACTACAATGACCAAAAGGTATACTGGAAAGTTTGATATCACTTATACAGTCATAATCAACATAAAGGCTTGGAATAATGTGAGTTAGGTCAGATTATTATTTCACCTTAGTACAAGAAAATGAAATTACTTAAGATGAAAGAGTTGAAGTAATAACGATAATGATATTGATTTAGAACAAACAACGGTAATATATTTTGATGAGGTGGTAAGTATGGAGAATTACTAAAAGTCAAGATCTAGAAGAAGACAAGTGAATTCATCTACATTATTGTAACCGATTCTGAACCATATCACCAAACAATTCCAACTACCGAATGAAATAACCGTATAGACGTTATTCAAATAGTCTACATATATCAACACCGCTCAATCCCAAAATGAAATACTTCATGAGTTAATGTCATGGTCTCGGTCTGACCGATTTTAACTTTCTTTTAACCTATTCTTATATTAGTTAACATCTTGGTGGTTGGACAAACGTAACACATATCCCAATCACAGTAAAAAGTTCTTTCCATATTACGCGCCTTTTCTCATGTGTTCAAGTTACCGTGTAGAATGAACCCAGGTTTATTAGAAGAGTTTAGGAAACTGATTCAACTTACCTTTCATTAATTCCATAAAATAAACAAGTTCATCATTTTCACCATGATTTTCTAATAAATCGTATATCAAAGATTTTGCTTCTGGTAAAAAATTCTAATATAAATGTATAGAAAATCATACAAAAATACATTTATTATATCATATATCTATATATGATAAAACAAAATACAGTTATAATTCTTAAAGTTTCTTAGATGACCACTAACCTCGCCTTTCATCTAGAGGTCTAATCCATAAGGCCTCCAAATGCCCTGGTATGGCCAAGAGTGTGGTGGGCCCACCCTCCCTCTCGAAATGCTCTCACATGGACACGCGTATATAGCCTCTACCAGGGAAGTCCTACTCACTGCCTTCTCTCGATAGAGGTGTTGTTCACTAAATTGAGAGGACGAAAAGTGAATGTCCGGTGCTTTAACCAGATCCTAAACCAATGGTGAACATAGGCTAGCTCCAGTATCCTGTGAGAACAAATGCCGTATGAACCAATCGTTGGTCACCGGCTACAATGGAACTGCATACCCTTACGATGCTCCACTGCCTTGTGGGTTAGACCTTTAGATCGAAGGCTCGGGGTGTGGCCCCTTAGGAAAACCACCACCTACTTCGGTCTGGGCACCCGGGCAGTATCACAGCCCTCACACAAATCCAATGAGATCTGTGTGGCGCATATATATATTTGGTGCCTCCTTGTACCAATATCTATATGTTAAAATAAATAAATAGATACATAATAATGAGAAATCTAATACTAGTTAATAGATCAATTGTCGAATGCTGTTTATTCAAAGATAATTAATTCATAACGTAAACTATCTTTTCAAAGTGAAAATATTGAAAATAATTTAACAATGATATATAACAACAATTTATCACTACAGGGTTGTGGAGATTATCAAGTTTTTGTTTGAATTCATGAACCAATTAATGTTAGACCATCATTGAAAACCTAGAAGCACTGGACAATTGTTTCGTCCTATTATGGGACTTCTCAGTAGCAGTGCACCACCACGATCTCGCTCACAGAATTTCAGCAAGGTTTTCAATGATGATCTAACTATTAATTCATTCATAATCTCAATTATATAACACTTTATGATTATATTATAAATATATACTATTTACTTACCAATACATCAGGTAATACTATAATTGTACGAAATTCATGTTGTACATTAGCTAAACGATTTTGTAATGTTAATTTAATTTTCTCCTCATAATCATTCTTATTGTTAACGTTAATATTTCCATCACAAATCATTTTGTTATTTTGTTGATTATCATTAACGATTTCATCATGATCATGATCATCATCATCATGATCATGATCATCATTATGATCCAGTTTTATGATCATCTTAAGACGATCATGTAAAACACTTAATTCAGTTAATAATAATTCTATTAACCATATTGCTAATAAAATAATTTGACCTGATAAATTTACTATTAATGGTTTATTGATATGATTTTTTTGTTCTATTAAATAATCTAATTTAGATGATAAAAATATTTTTAATGGTGTAAATATACTACTATTATTACTACTATTATTATTATTATCATTATATGAATTGATTGATGTACTAATGAATGATTTATATTGTTTTGATTGAATCAATAATGCTTCCATAATATCATGATCATCATTAATTTCATAACCTTGTTGAATAAATGTAGATGGTATAAGAGTTGATGAAAGATCTATTGTATGTGTTGTTGTTGTTGTTGTTGTTGATGAAGATAAGGACGATGATAAATGAAAAAAACGTAATGCAATTTGTTCAAATGGTATAGAACTACGAGCAAATAATTTAGCTGCAAGTTCATAACTATTAATGAGAAAGAAAAGAGAAAAAATAAACTATTGTCAATAGGATTACATATATAGATACTTTCGAAGTATTGTTTATGTTATGTTGGAATCATTGAGTGAGCAATGTTAAGGTTAGATTGAGGGTAATAAATAACTTGATGAGATAGTGAATCTTTATTGATGGAGGTGGTTTGAACAGAGATTTTACGTATACTCAACGACTGGATGCCTCGACTCGATATAGTAGTTGGTGATGATAGTGAGATCAGTTTGTGAAATCTTTAACTATTAGACTGAGCAGTGTAGTTATATTTAGACTATATCACCAGATTCAGCACGATTACCTGACTGTTGCTGCTACCTGGATGTGGTGGTCCTACTTGCCTATCGTAATGAACCAACAAAGTTGTACTGGTTGGAATAATCGTTTCTCAAGGTCCTACCATGACAGACAGGTCGGTTGAAGAATTGTAAGACTAAAAGCAGTAGACCCAAGGTCTGAGGGCAAAGTCGTACTGCTGACTGTACACAGGTGTGACGGTAGTAAGGTGTTTCCTTCAGACAACCAGCATAACAGCGACGTTGCTGTCCCACAAAGAGGGGTGAGATTAGAAAAGGTCGACCCTCACCTTAATTTCACGGATCTCCGTCTCCAGCAGTAAGGGCCCAACAAGCACGGAGCTAGAACGAAAACTACTCACAAAAGGTAATGTGTGACCGACCTTAAGCAGTTGTCGCTTGGGCACTGCAGTCACTAAGACAAGCTCGAATCCAATTTCCTTTTCAGGTACCTCCAGAAGGACCTTTCCACAGTGTGGGCAGCCGGGAAGTGATAACAACTCTCATACCTCTAACAGCACTCAAGGCCACTGCATTCATAAGCAGTTTCCCCCCCCCTTGAGCTACAAATCTTCTTCCGTCAAGACTGTCCACTATCACCAACTTTGTTCAACTTTATCATACACATATTGATGGAAACAACGTTCTGGTCGACTGAATTTTTAGGAAGTAATCTCCTACCAGGAGATCCACTTGTCGACTTAGAATACGCAGATGATATGGTCCTGTTTGGTGAAGATGCTGATAAAATGCAGTCTTCTGGTATCACTGAGCAACAATTCCAGAAAGTTTGGGATGCGTTTCTACCTCTCTAAATGCAAATTGTTGCTTCAGGACTGGCCTGCGTCAACACCTGAACTAAGGATAGGGAGTGAAGTATTCGAAGGCATGATATCCGTCTATCAATTAAGGGACGAGTATACTGTGCTACAGTTGGTTCTGTTCTACTTTATGGCTGCGAAACGTGGTCATTAAGAGTAAAAGATACTCGTAAGCTACTAGCATTTGACCACAGACATCTTAGAAATATCGCTCGCATCGACAGGGATCACCGGGTAATTAATAGTGATACTAGACTCAGTGTATTAGGGGATGATGGTAAATGAGTTGGTGAGGTCGTGATTCTGCACTGACTGAGATGGTTGAACCACGTGTTACGTATTTCTGAACACCGATTACCACGACGCGCAATGCTGACTAGTGTTGGGGATGATTGGAAGAAAGTTAGTGAAGGCCATACTAAAACGTGGCATTAGTCCTTGAAGTCATGGTTATCGCAACCAATAGTTGGAGACTCTGGTCGACATGGCTCAAAATCGATAAAAATGGCGTGGGTGTATACACTCTCTGCCTTCCCTTAAACCGTGAGATCGAAATTGATTTATGCCTTTCTTTCTACGAACTAATTCTTTCTTCCTTTATTATATCCTTATACACAATCTTTCTTTTATATATTGCTACCATTGAAGTAACTACATCTATGAATTTGGTGTTTATGTTTTTGTGTTAATGAGATGTGGAAACTTGGATCGATGCACATATGTGCCTAGTCCTATGTTGTAGCCGACTGACAGACAGACTCAGTGCGACTAACGAAGCCAATGGTTAGAGACGTTGGGTGACCGAGATCAAAATCCATTACAATAACTCGAATGAATCCACTCTTTCGTCATCTCCTAGATCTTAAGTTTTGAAATTATCTCATCATTTTTATTCCACGAATTCATTCATTGTTCTCAAATCATATTACATATACCTAGTGTTTTCAACTGTCACTGATACTACATTGACATTTATCTCAGCAACTGTGTTGATATGATCTGGAAACTTGAACAGATGCATATATAATAACTCAAGTTTTAAGCTGTTTATGATTAAATAATGTATATAAACTGAAGGCTTTAGAACTAATACCATAGTATTTTTCCATTTTAGAATGTTATTGAACATTTGCTTGAATGATTTAAGTCAGTGAATTAAAAGCTAGAAGTAAATAACTTTCAATCCATTGGGTTGGTAGGTTCGAATCCTGCTTCTCCATCTATTTAGATTTAGACAGGTAGGTAATAGTTTCACTGACTCTAATATCTAAACAGTATCTCAGAACCGACTAACCACTTTAAAATCCTTTCCATGGAAAACAATCTCATACTCTATAGGTTCATCGATTCAATTTTTGTCCAACTCTTGTTTATTATTTGTTTCCAATCAGAAGAAATAACATCATTAAGCGTAGAATGTGAGCGGAACTTTACAGCAATAAACGATATTCCATACAATCGCATAGATGAATGGTCATTACAAGCCTCTGATTACATTATAGAATATTTAAGTACGCAAACATGGGTGTTAGGTAGGGATAGGAACTGTAAATAAACTCAATATAATTACAGTGTGGTGTGTGCTATTTATGTAGACATAAGTAGTATATGATGTTAGTCGTGAACAGAATGTCTGGCGACATAGAGAGACAAGAAGATCGAACAGTAAAGAATGAAGACAGAATGCAATTTGTGTGAAAATGCAAGGACAAAGGAGGTCTGAGTCATTTGAGACAATTAATAGACATTTTGCTAATTGAGCATTTACACATATGGTTGTTAGATTTCACTAACTAGTTCTGTAATTTGTGTGTCAAATACATTCGATTGTCCCCCATTAGCATTCTGTTCACTACATTTGGTGTCGTTGCCAATCGGGAGAGGGAAAAGGTGTTGTTCTGTGGACGCCATCGCGGGCCTGGAGCTGAGGTTCTGGTTGGGGCAGTCTGGTGCGGAGAGGTGGCGTCGAGTGGAGTATTCTTGTTCACTACAACCGTAGGTTAGGTATCCTGTTTTCTTTTATTTTTAAGTAATCTAGGAGACTTAACAGTTTCAGAAATCAATGAGAATAAATAATTGTTGAATGTAGGACAACAAATAAAATGAGTTTACCATTAAAATTATACTTACTTTCCATTATCAAAATTATATTCCGCTTCACGTATATTGATGGTATCTATTTGATCAGGATCCTTTTTTTCATGTATGGAACAAGAAGAAATAAAAAGTTGATTAATAAATACGATCAAGATGATATGATAACAAGAATAAGGTAATATTACCCATTCCAAGTAAATAGGATAAGGTGATGGTTAGAGGTAGCTGTCATCAGACCCTAGACTTAGATTTCGTCCTATATGGTACTCATCAACAAGGTGCTACTTGATGCATTCGGTCTTAGGTCACTCAGCTTCACTGTCAGAGACGTAAACACTGAGGTATATGGGCCACGACTAACCGCCTATAGGACTAAAATGTATTTATGATTGATCGATCACTCAGTAATGACTAATGTTATTTATTACAAATCCTTCTAAGTTATCAAGACGACCCACGAGTGAACTCAAAGAAGCTCAGAAACAGCCAAAGACATTCCGTCCAATCATCTTTGAGAAGAACATCCCACCGTCTCGACATGTACCATTCCTATTGGACAAATGCTAAAAACCACTTTATGCAGATTGAATAGCTGTAATGATAATTTCGTTTTTACTAAAAACTATAAATAGCTGAGAGTTTTGTACTACATTTGACACTGTTTGGAATAACATTCTTCGTCACTCGTCTTCTGTCTTCTCATTTAAGACTTGGAGGGTTCTAGCGTTCAAGTGCTCAAATACTACGAGGTAATATCAAGAATCTAAATTCTAAAGATAACAAGGTTTCCATTGAATTCCATTGATCAAGTCGCTAAGAAGAATGAGACAGAACTGATTTGCAACACTGGCTAAGATTTAATAGTTGTTCGATTTGATAATAGAAAGATGAAATGAGATATCCTCGTTTAGTCAACACAATTGAAATCTAACTCATATAGAAAATAATAAGTTTCCATACTTAGTTTTGAATATTAACACGAATGTAGACTGATCAAACATATCATGATTACTCTTATTGTCAATTAACTTACTTTCCAGGTACAAGTTTATCTTCTTGACTTTGAGATAATCTAAGTATGGGAGCTAGTGATGCTACACCATTGATCAAGTGGAAGGAGGTAGGACGATGTTCAAATATGAGACAAAGTGGTGTAATGTCAAACTACTGCTTAGATGGAGCACAGACGTTAGATAGTAAAATGTCCATAATTTAAAGGTATTAGACATTCATATCGTTTTTAGCAGGATAAAAATGCTGTTTAGACTTTGGAAAAGCTGAATTAATGTTCAGTTTTCCTGAAACCAGTAGAATATTGTTTTTCATAATGACCACACTAGCTTAGTTAAACTCTATTTCCATATATCACTTAAAAAGCACAGGTTTTAATCTATGATAGACTTATTTTATTATCTTCAGATAACGTAAGTTTATTGACCAACAAACACGGAACCTGGACGAAATAAAATGTCTTATCAGTTGACTTTCTTACGACAGTGACTCATGGGATTATAACATCGAAAAGTGTTGACGTTTGATAATAAGGCAAACAGTTTAGCAGATAGATTGATGAGATGATAGATTCTTAACATACTTCATCTCATTCACGAGTTGTTCCTGACTAAAGACCTTTTCTGTTAGGGTAAACTAAAACATGTTTAGATTTGAATGTTATACGAACTACAACACATTGAATATTACTCACACTCCTATTACTTAGCTTTTTTACAAGGTTCTTTTCTACGGGATGGGTTTGTTAACCGCATGCTCAATTCTTCTCATTAGCCAGGCTTCGAACTGACAGTAAACTTAAAAGTGTTGTATGCGGAGAAAGGACAGTATCCCTGCAACTCAAGAACATATAGAACTCAAAACAACTGTCGACCAACACCAAAGTCAAGATTTTCAATACAAACGTCAAGACCATTAGTTCCATTCTATGGAGTTGAAAATTGAAGAACTACTACAACTATCATCAAAAACGTACAGGTAATTATAAACAATGGTCTACGCAAGATACTCCAAATCCGTTGTCCAGATACCATCAACGATAACCTACTGTGGTAAAAAACGAACCAGCTTACATCTAAAGAGGAAATTAGGAGAATACACTGGAGGTGGATAGAATATACATTTCAGAAAACATTAGACTGAATCATGAGGCAACCTCTAATTCAGAATCTTGGAGGTGAAAGAAGAGAGGCAGACAAAGAATATATCTCGCCGAGTATTGAAGGCAGATATCAAATGAACGAATACCACTCATTATTCTTATCAGGGCATCACTCCTACAATACAACATAACGAGCATCAACCTAATCATACATGATGGAGAAGTATCAGAAGAGGTGGAAAGTCCCATTTTCTTGGACAGTAACGGAGATAAACAAGTAGAATCTGATACAAAATTAGAAGGTACAGATTGGCAAGAAAAGAGCAGTATTCCTACAATTAACTGTCAATCTACATCAAAATCAGGATTTTCAATACAAACGTCAAGACAGTTAGTTCCATTCTACGAAATTGAAACTTGAAGAACTACTACAACTATCATCAAAAACGTACAGGTAATTATAAACAATGGTCTACGCAAGATACTCCAAATCCGTTGTCCAGATACCATCAACGATAACCTACTGTGGTAAAAAACGAACCAGCTTACATCTAAAGAGGAAATTAGGAGAATACACTGGAGGTGGATAGAATATACATTTCAGAAAACATTAGACTGAATCACGAGGCAACCTCTAATTCAGAATCTTGGAGGTGAAAGAAGAGAGGCAGATAAAGAATATATCTCGCCGAGTATTGAAGGCAGATATCAAATGAACGAATACCACTCATTATTCTTATCAGGGCATCACTCCTACAATACAACATAACGAGCATCAACCTAATTATACATGATGGAGAAGCATCAGAAGAGGTGGAAAGTCCCATTTTCTTGGACAGTAACGGAGATAAACAAGTGGAATCTGATACAAAATTAGAAGGTAGAGATTGGCAAGGAAAGAGCAGTATTCCTACAACTAACTGTCAATCTACATCAAAATCAAGATTTTCAATACAGACGTCAAGACATTTAGTTCCATTCTACGAAGTTGAAACTTGAAGAACTACTACAACTATCATCAAAAACGTACAGGTAATTATAAACAATGGTCTACGCAAGATACTCCAAATCCGTTGTCCAGATACCATCAACGATAACCTACTGTGGTAAAAAACGAACCAGCTTATATCTGAATCAGAATCTTGGAGGTGAAAGAAAAGAGGCAGATAAAGAATATATCTCGCCGAGTATTGAAGGCAGATAACAAATGAACGAATACCACTAGGGAATAACAAGAAAGGTGAGCCCAGGAGGATAGAGTTAGTTGGGGGAATAGTGATCGGTGACCTATGCTTCACGAGGGGGCGATAAGCTTCAATAACTAAGTTAACTAATTTCATAACATAACATACCTGACAAAATTGCCGAGCTTCATCAAACTGTAAACGATCTAAATAGATTTGCCATATTCTACATAATTCATTCTTTATATTTAATCGAATCAAATGATTATTACTGAATATCCAAATATGATTAGATAATGAATCACGTGAAATACCTAAAGCTCGTTCACAACCAATAATATTATTTAATGGCATTGAATAAATTGCTCGATCATCTAAAGTATTCACAGCTTTAATACGATCCACATATATAATAATAAGATGAAATTCTGTTAAACAAATACCTAATGGTATACCAGGTCGTTCAAGCATATGAATAATTGGATATGGAATAAGTTTTGTATTTCGTGTTAAATTAACCCCACGACCAGAGAATATATCTTTTGGTCGATTTGGATCATCTGTATTATCAGTAATCGTAGGTAAAAGGGTAACAATATCATTTGGAAATGATTTTCTATCCATTAATTGATCATTTGTTGAAAGTTTTGTAAATGGAGGCATACTAAATTGTTCTGTTCTTATATAACCGAAATAAACACCTGGACCTGGAAGATTACATTTAAGAATAAAAAGATTTTATAAAGGACTATGTTATTGTAATCAAAAATAACATAAACTTATTTATCACATACATAAAAATATTATCAGCTTTGAATTATATCATTTGGGTATATGATAGTAGTGTAGTGTATGCTACTTATGTTGAAAGACATTAGTAGTATGTAGCATCAATCGCCCCCAAAATGCCCTGGTACGGCCGAGAGTGGGGAGAGTCCGCTCTCCCTCTCGAAATGCTCTCACATGGCCACGCGTACATAGCCCCTGCTAGGGAAGTCCTACTCACTGCCTTCACGTGGCGGCGGTGTTGTTTACGAAAATGAGAGGACGAAAAGAGAATGTCCGGCACCGGCTTTAACCGGATCCCAAACCAATGGTGCACATGGGCTGGCTCCAGTATCCTGAAGGAACAAATGGCGTATGAACCAATCGTTGGTCACCGGCTACCATGGGACTGCATCTCCTCACGATGCTCCACTGCCTTGTGGATCAGATCTTCAGGTCAAAGGCTCGGGGTGTGGCCCCCTAAGAAAACCACCTGCTTCGGTTTGGGCACCCGGGCAGTATCACAGCCCTCACACAAATCAATTGAGATTCGTGTGGCGCATATGTATTTGGTGCCTCCTTGTACCAATACCTATGTGTTAAAATAAATAATAAATAAATAAATAAAATGACTGGCAGTAAAAGGCTAAGAAGATCCAATTCAAAAATAGAAATGGAAATAGAAATGAATTGTGTACTGGAAGAACAATACAGAGTATGAAGGACAAATAATAGAAATTTGCCAATTAACTATTCAATGTATACTTCTCATATTTTACCAAGATATTGGTTGACCCCACCTTGTGTTCTCGTTCATTACATTAGTACTAACTATCAACTGTTCAAATGAAAGTGGCTATAAGGAGATAATTAAAACTGTTACCCATGGATTAAAAGCGGCTACATGCATGTATATTGAGAATAGTGTGATAAAGAAAAAAATTGCATCATAACTAACTATTATTCAAGACATCCTGATAACTCGTGAGTATACCAAGAGATGACCCCCAATGCCCTGGTACGGTCGAGAGGAGGGAAAATCAACTCACCCTCTCGAAATGCTCTCACATGGCCAAGCGTATATAGCCTCCACCAGGGAAGTCCTACTCACTGCCTTCTCGCATCCAATGTGTTGTTTACGAAATTGAGAGGACGAAAAGCGAATGTCCAGTGCTTTAACCAGATCCCAAATCAATGGTGCACATGGGTTCCAGTAACCTGCGAGAACAAATCGCGTATGAACCAATCGTTGGTCACCGGCTGGCTACCATGGGACTGCATCTCATTACGATGCTCCACTGCCTTGTGGATCAGATCTTCAGGTCAAAGGCTAGGGGTATGGACCCCTAAGAAAACCACCTGCTTCGGTTTGGGCACCCGGGGAGTATCACTGCCCTCACACATACCAAATGAGATCTGTGTGGCGCATATACATTTGGTGCCTCCTTGTACCAATATCTATGTGTTAAAATAAGTAAATAAATAAATAGTGAATATGTAATCAGATTGCTTGAAATGTATTGGGTTCGAATCTTGCAGGGGGACGAGGCCGTGGGTGCGCACTGTCAGTGAGGAGTCTCACAATAGAACAAAACGGCTGTCCAGTGCTTCTAGGTTTTCCATGGTGGTCTAGCTTCAACTGACTCATGATCTTAACCAATGAAAATCCATCATCTCATAATATTGTTAAAGTACAATTGAGATACAAAAGTATATTAGACAAAAATAATAATTCTAACCTGTCATCCAAGCAAATTTACTAGGAAGTTCATCTTTTACATTACGATAAAGTTTTAAATCACTATATCCAAAACTTCCAGGAAATTCAGTAACTTTGGATCCTAGATAAATTGAAAGAATATTAAACAACAAACTTATTGATTAATGTACTCATTAGAATAATATGAAGTCTGTACAGTAAAATTACTTATTACATCATCATAACTTTCAATACACATGATATTGTTTTATTTGAATCTTCCCATTGATGTTTAGGACTGCAATTGATCAGTCTCTTATAGGCATATGTGCATCCTGTGAGTATTGCCTCTATATTGCCTTAATTTACAAGCATTATAAGCAAAGATGGATAGTGACTAGCAGTGGAATCCAGGACGCGCGTTTCGTCCTATTTGGGACTCGTTAGCTGGATGTACCCGCTTCAAACGCCACCACGTTATCCACTTAGCTACTGAGTCCTGATAGCCACTTACTTGCCCGGAGTGAACATCAACTCTGAGATGCAGGTATATCCAGCTGACGAGTCCCAAATAGGACGAAACGCGCGTCCTGAATTTCACTGCTAGTCACAATCCATCTTTGCTTATAAAAGCTGTCAATAGTTTAGAATATTGTACGGCAATATTTTTAAGGCTATGGTATAAATATAAGCTGTTGAAATTACTACAATCTGTGAAATTCTATTAAACTAAACGCTTTCCAAATGTTTGATCAACCAATAATATAACTGAGAAATGACTAAGAATCTGTGAATGATTACGAACATGAATAGTCGCTACAAATACATCTGTCCTTCTGATCCAGAAAAGAACATGTTACTTGATTTGTATGTGGGCTGTGAAACCCCCCGAGTGCCCAGACCGATGCAGTTGGTTTTCTTAGGGGGTCATACCCGGAGCTTTCGACCTAAAGGTCTGATCCACAAGATAGTGCAGCAACGTCAGGAGATGCAGTCCCATGGTAGCCGATGACCAATAATTGGTTCATACGCTATTTGTTCCTTAAGGAAACTGGAGCCCATGTACACCATTGGTTTGGGATTGTGGTTTTCCAACTCCCCTAGGTGGATCCTCCGTATCCACTAACACAGCGAAATTAGCTCTTCGTGCTCTCAATTTCGTAAACAACACCACCGTCGAGAGAAGGCAGTGAGTAGGACTTCCCTGGTACTTGCTGTCCATGTGAGCATATTTCGAGAGGGAGAGCTGACTCTACCCACCCTCGGCCGTACCAGGGCATTCGGGGTGAAATTTATCAGAATAAATTGAACTGCGAATATTTGATTCTTATGGGAAGATCATCTAATGAATTTCCCTAAGTGATTGCTGATTTGTGTTAGATTTTATGATTTTTTTTTAATGGTTCCCTACCAGTTCAATTTAGTAACAATGTACATTAATTGATGAATGCTCGGCCAGCTTAGAGAATAAGATTAAAAGTGCTTCGGAAGCCTTAATTTCAAAGACTAAGTAAATATGAATATAAATGACGAAAATTTCAACCTGGGTTGCACGGCTGTGCTTTTACACAAATCAATTTCGTCACTATGCAAAAGAGATTACTTCTACAATTAAAACCTCGATTACTGAAACAGTGATCAAACATGTAACTGTGTAGTTCAGTGACTAAACTGTTGAATGACAGCCTGAAAACTGATAATTTATTTTATAAGCATCACTTAAACATCTTTAACTGATCTCAACAGACATAACTGCGTTCTATTATAATGACGTGCGATGTTCGAAATCTGATGCTGACATACGGTGTGCTACGAGCTAATCCCCAAATGACTAATTGAGCGAGAACACAAGAATGGGCGAGAAAGTGTATTGGGTTACCGAATAAAATGCACAAATATACATATATATTCATTTAGTATTGTTTTGCTTGTATCTTCCCATTGAGTTTTTAAGACTCCAATTGATCAGTCTGTTATTGGCATATGTGCATACTGTGCGTATGCCTCGACATTGCCTTAATTCATAAGTTTTTATAAGCAAAGATGGGTAGTGGCTAGTAGTGGAATCCAGGACACACGTTTCGTCTTAGTCGGGACTCGTCAGCTGAATTTACCTGCATCTCAGAGTTGATGTTCACTCTGGGACTCGAACCCAGTACCATTCGCTTCAAACGCCATCGCGTCATCCACTTAGCTACTGAGTCCTGATAGTCCTGATATATATATATATATATATATATATATATATATATATATATATATAACAGTCAATCCTTAGGAAATCGATCCATTTTAACCCTATTGAAATGCACTTGATGTTTATGTCAGTTCTGATGGCTGTCGATCGGCCTTTTCATTAGGCTACTTGTGATTGTCACTCCATATGAACTATCTCCTATGGAGGGATTAAAATGGGACACATTCGGTTACTTTTCTGGTTAAAACTCATCATCCACGTCGACCACGTTTCTATTAACTCTTGTGTGTAAAAAAAATTCAAAATAAAGAATAACGGTTATTAGGTTTCTGCTGAAGCGACATTCGAAAACTTAGCTGGTAGAGACAGAATCTAATACCAAATGGAATACACAGAAAGTCTTGTAAAATGACTGTGTCCCCATCAATCACATGTAATACTAAGATGCTAAACAGGATATGAGGTGATGCAATTTTTAGTGCGATTTATCTATTTCATTCTCTCACCAAGGTATTAAGGAATGGAATATTGAAGACGATAGCAACGAAGAGGAAGCACCTTAAAACTCAGACAATTAATTACTAACTAGAAACAAACTTTCTAGTTCGCAAAAATTATGATGATTCCAGACAGTAAGTCTGACTACTAGAATGTAACAGATGTTGTTGCGAAATAAACAGGTACAAAACTAACTAATTTTGTTTCTAAGCAATATATATGTCAAACAAACCGAAATTTAAAACAACGGCCGTACGAAGAAAACAACTTACCAACAGGTAGTTTATCATCTGAATTGAATACACTAGAGAATAGTCCAGTGATAATAGGAAATATAGTTGTATTTTGTATACCAACAGATTGTTGTTGATTATATTCATTCACTAAACTAGACTTATGGCCTCCAGTATAAGCATTTATTGCATTAGATATACCAGATGTAGCAGTATTTGCTGCTAGATGAGATAAAATTGAACCAGTTGTTGAACTGTTAGTATTTATCCATCCAGCAAATTGATACATACGACAAGGTGTTGTAGCAAAGACTACACATCGTTGCGGTTCACCGACTAGTACATTAGGTGAACCAATAGGAAAACGAATCACTTCTATACCTGTTACACTATGTCCTAAATTAATCATCTAAGTGAAAAAAAGTTGAATTGGACAGAAAAATATTATAAATATAGTTAGATCATAGAAACCAGATATATCCATTTAATAATAGCATCACTTAGAAAATGTAATATATGGTCTAGAACTATTCAATGACGAATCAAAAATTAATAAATCCTTGCTTTAAAGAAAATTTGTGCTTCAGGAGACAGTAATCAATCTCAACGTAAAGTAAATTAAACTGTTGTTATGGCATTGTCCAACTATTAGAAATTCTACTTACTGTTATTGCTTTCGGTTTGCCTGCCCCTAGCCTTCTTTCAGCGAACATTGAGTGTCGATGTAAGCAAGGTGTTTCCTTTGTTTTTGAAGGAGTTTCGTTCTCTAAGCTAGATGGTTTGGACGTGAAGATCTTATTGTTCTCCTGAACAACACTATCAGTACAAACTTTAGGCAGAAGTTTCTTTCATATTTCAGCATTCCCACATGACAGTCGTTTAAATTTAACTGAAAGCAGATTTGCAAGTATTAGTCATTGTATACCAACCCAGTTGTCTAAACGTTACGCCTTTGTCGCAAGACCTGAAGGTTTTGGGTTCAACTACCGGGTGGTCATTGGAGCGTACTGCTCAGGAGCTCTACACTGATACGAAATACACAACCTGGTTTGCAATAGCTATCTTGCTAAATCTTATGCGTGGTGCAAAACACAAATTAAAAGTACAGTACTTCAATTACTAGGCCACCACTTCACAAGTCAATTTACCAATCAAAAATTTGGACGGTCACAAACAGTAAAAAAGTAAAATGTTCATCTTGCCTGGATCCAATACTGTTCAATACTTCCCGAACTAAAAAAGCTATCTTCATTAAACATAAGCATTGTTTCAAATATTAGTCCATCATTTGTGCCGATTAAAATTTCTTGTGTAGATAATTCATTTACATTATGCTGATTCCAAGCTATAGAATCAAACAAATGATCCTAAAATACAAAATTGAACGGTAAATAAATATATCGGGTAAAACGTTGAATAGATGGAATTTCATTAGTAACTCTATACAAATTAACGTGAGTTACACACGATTTCTGAAGCTAACTAGAAGATTGATGAAAAAACCATAACGGATAAAAAATAGTAGATTAAGAGTGATCACATGGCTCATGACTGGAATTATAGTTGCTAATTTTTAGATAAAGTTTTACATCTTCCTACTTAGCCTGTTCGTTTTGACCTTTTGCTAACGTTAACATACCTTTAATAAACTTTTAGAAAAAAACTTTTCCCCCAAATGCCCTGGTACGGCCGAAAGTGAGGTGAGCCCGCCCTCCCTCTCGAAATACTCTCACGTGGCCACGCATATACAGCCTCTGACAGGGAAGTCCTACTCACTGCCTTCTCTCGATAGAGGTGTTGCTCACTAAATTGAGAGGACGAAAAGTGAATGTCCGGTGCTTTAACCGGATCCCAAACCAATGGTGCACATGGGCTCCAGTATCCTGAAGGAACAAATGGCGTATGAACCAATCGTTGGTCACCGGCTACAATGGGACTGCATCTCCTCACGATGCCCCACCACCTTGTGGATCAGACCTTTAGATCGAAGGCTCGGAGTGTGGACCCCTAAGAAAACCACCTGCTTGGGTTTGGGCACCCGGGCAGTATTACAGCCCTCACACATATTAATTGAGACTTTTGTGATTCATATGTATTTAGTGCCTCCTTGTACCAATATCTGTGTTAAAATAAATAAATAAAAACTCCCAAAGCCTATAAAAGAATCAGAAGTTCCTAGGTTTTCAAGTTATTTATCAGTTATTTACTTGGCGTTGACCTACACTTTGTAGGTAGCCACTAATACTAACTAGTTGCACAAGCAGTAGGTGGAGTGAGGTTGAAGCCTACAACCAAGTGCCTAGAATTCGACACAAATACCTACTAAACCACTGTTCCATTATTTTTAGATCGTTTACTCATTATCAAGCTATTACTTTACATATACAATTTACAGTCGATTTTATTACGAGAGGTGAATTGCCCTGTAAGTAAACATAAACATTTTATGTTGAGTGCATTTTCCTCCAGAGCCAGAAACGACAAAATGGAAGGTCTCGACAACCACATTTCCGGAGACTTTCGCACCAAGATCAAGAATTATCTAGTTTGATGTATGTTTGGTCCACTTTCTGCCTAAATACATAAAGGATTACAACAAAACCAGATAAATGGTTTCTATGCTAACATAAAAGTAGTGCGATTGACGAAAAATGGTAATTTTAATAGTCATGCTAGAAAGTTTAGAAGAGAATCCAACTAACTCCAAACAAGAACATTTACATAAAAACCTATGCGTGTTAATATATGATCTATCGAAAAACCATAGCGAAACTTCTTAAGAAAATCATAGCACATTGGTCTTGATTAACTCTTTGGTGTAAAATAAATGAAACAGTTTCATCATATCCAATACGATATACAAACACTCACTTTTGTCTTGTTTAAAGGGCGAACCTTTTTCATACCTTTATTGATGTAAAAATTTGTGCCAGACTGCATACTTATTACAGTATGCCAACCCATAGGATCCAGAAAAATATTATGGACTCGGTCATCTGACAGGCGGCTAATTTCAATTTCTACATATAAGTAAAAAATGACACTGAAAATTCCAGTTTCATAAAAAGAATTCTACATGAAACGTTCATTAAATATGATCAAACAGCAGAAACTAAATGTGTGTGTACTACGGTTCATTGAACAGTAGTGTAGAGCGAAAAATGATAATTTATATACGTGAAATTATTGTTTCGAAAGACTAGCTTAAACTACGCTTTGAGTGCATACAACAGGAGCATTCCTTTATTATGTAAGTTTATGAGTGCTCGGTAATACCCTTAGTAAACATAATGATTTCAGCATTCTAATTTTAAACATTTTGCTGGCGTAAGAAGTAGGAACTACTTGATTTTAATGAATAATTTCACACCAATTTGGAAACTCAGTATGTGCTCTGATAAATGAACCTTCAGACTAATAATCAACCATACATAGTGATTGAAGTGATACTTTGTCAGAAATAAGTTCAAATAAATTAACAAACGAACCAAATGAAACATATTTGATTTTTTTATATGACTACCGTTAATCTTCCTGTAGCAAACACGAAATCATGGAATAATATCGTCCATGAGTACTTCTTAGTGCTCTATGAGATATGAGGTGGAAATATATTTACCGTTTTAGACGATGAATTTACTTTATCGTACGGTCGTCGCTGTTTTGAAGTCAGATCAATTCCATTTATCAACTGTAGGACCCTGACAACTACATTGAGGAGACCAATAGCAAGTCATATGGGATAATTAGCCTCACAGAGTTGCACATATTGTTTAAAATGAAAGTTTAAATATCCATTTTAGAAGGGCTAAAAAGTGTCATTAAGGACATGTATTATGACGTTCCCTAGTATATACGCTAACAGCGATTCTGCACTCTGAATGGGAATTAACCAGTAACCACCAGTGAGTCAGTGAACGCAAAAGAATAGATCCCCTCTAGAAGAAACAACACAGAACAGTAATCAAATTATTTCTATCTCTTAATCATAAGCTCTAACAATAAATCTTTTTAGAGGCATCAGCCGAATAGTTTGGAGGTCAAAGTCTGTTTTCGCATATAAAAGCCAAAAGGTACTCGAACCTGTGACATTAAGATCGTGAATCAAGTCAACTAACGTTTCCCAATAAAGATTATTTACATAGGCAATGACAGGACAACTGTACATATAATCTTATAGTTGGTCATATATATGAACACTATATCGTGTAATACTGATTAAAGAATATAAAGAATATTATGAAGTTTTTGAACAATCAAAATTGTAGGGGTAAGATTTATGTGTGAATAAATTTATGATAATGAAACAAACCAGATATATTGTGAGGAGGAAGAGTGGACGCTCTTATTAGGGTGTTTTTCGAAGTAGCACCAACCAGATAATTGTTACAAACTTGGAGATTCGTCAAGGAATTCACTACTCTGTGAATAAAATATACAATAAGTAAACTAAGGGAATGTACCTGAACCACTGAGCTGAATCGAGTGAAAAAATCCCATCATGTGCAAAAAATTCAGCAGACTAAAAAGTGTTTTAAAATGTTAAACAAAGCTTGCAATTACAGATTGCTGTCCATCAGTATTTAGAGTGCCCTTCTGCATAATGTAGCGCAGTGCCCAATTAAGGCGGTCTAAACTCCTCCTTCAGAACTGAGGATGGGAGGCCAATCCACTTATATTAATCTTAGTAATTTATGGTACTGTGAAGATCCAATCTCGCTGTGAGTGTGTCAACAGAAAGTGTTGATATTCTCAGTTCTGCTAGAGTATTTCAGTAGTTCACTACTCGATGAGAGAAATGGAAATACAGTCTGTCTTCATACAGTAGGCCAGTGAGATCTTTCATCATTTTTTCCCTTGTCATTAGACTTGTTCTAATTTATCTGCCTCGCACTCAGAGCAAGGACTCGTAGCTTGAGTCCCATGTTTCCAAATGCAGCCTTTCAAAAAACGAGTATAGTAACGCCAACATTTCTTCATCCAATTAACGAAATGACCCTGAGGCCTTTGACAGTGGCAGCTTGCAGGCTGCCCTTACTTCTCAAGTCACTGTTTTTTAAGACACCCAGGTCTCTATAGTCCTTTACTTTAAATAACAGCATTTCACTTATGTATTTTTATGGACCATCGCAGTTACTTATTTGCATCACTATATTATTGAGAAAATGAGCTCCTAATGACAACATATACGTCCATTTAACCAGTAAGTTTAGAGCGTCCTGTAATAATATTTTATATGGCATGCAGTGTGTGGGTCTCTAGAATGTTATCTGTCACCGGAATATTACTACTTATCGCTGAAGTCAAATCTCTTGCAGTAAAATCTGACAAGCAGTAAAGATGCCACAGGCATTTGGAGTTTTACAATACTTTAACCAGTAACACCATCTACTATGAATCGTACCCACAAAGTGAAATCAAAAGGCAGAAGCGAGTGGGTTGCAGAAATAAAATGAATCAAATTAACCCAAGAAGAGTTGAGGATAAACATCCATCATCCTGTAGATGCTACAAGTGCTTGGAGTTTGACAACGCTCCAACCAGTAACACCCTCTAATATGAAACGTACCCATCAACTGAAATCAAAAAAACAGAAGCGAGAAGGTTCAAAGATATATTTGATAGGTTATCAATATATCAAGGATTGGTTGATATAATTTGGCTAGTAATTGCAGTAGATATTGAACACGGCGTTCCCACTGGGGATCTGATGTGGATGCATGACCGAGCGACTTCAGCTAGGCGAGTCCATTAAAATTAATGTGGTCAGCTTCCAATATCGAAGACTTACAAAGCTATTTATTATGGGGATTTATTTACCGCTACAGATCACTCCCCCTGGAGGGGTAGTGATGACCCTAAGTTGTGGCCATCCAGAAGTTTAAACCCAACAAGTTTGTGGTCGGTAAACAATCTTCTGATAGCTTGCTACGCTTAACGGCATCTTTCCTTATTATAAGGGACCATTTAGTACAATATAGTAATAAAGAAACAAAGTACAATGAAAATTTCGGTTCCTCAGGAACTTCATCGTTCTTTTTATCGTTTTTTCCAGCCTTCCTAGAAAAGAAAACGGAAATTCAAGCGCATGTCGAAATTCACTCGTACACGCGTAAAGAAACATAGCGGAAGAATAAGGGAAAGTAAAAAAATTAAAGATAAACATATTATCAAAAAAGTTCGTTTGTTTTTTTGGAATAAATATTTAAGTATAAGCATATTGAATTTTTGATTAGATGTAATACAAAGGAAAATCGAGATGAAGTAAAATGTTGACTAATCTCTTACGTTCAATAATCCTTTAAATGTCCTAGAAATCTTAGTCTTCTTCCAGAACGCATTGTTTTAAGTTTATTTTCAGGTACTGCCGAAGTATTTACGTGCGTTCTGGATGTTAGATGAGATATTATAAGTGTAGGAGTCATGTCGTTTGATTGTAATCAACGTGGATCGGATTTTCTTCAGAATACGCTGCTTTGAGACGAACGGTGCTGATGCTATCATTAGTTCCGTTTTTATCGCCTATATAGTACTTAGGTTCACGTCGAAAAACTTTGAAGGGTCCTTCGTAAGCTGGTTCGATAGGTAATCGGTGTGAGTCTCGGCGAAATATAACGTGTGTACTATATCGTATCTCGGGTTGGACGACACCACCAGTTGATTGCGGTCGAACAGAAACATGTTTAACCGAATGCGTTGCCTTTGTAATCCTGCCCAAGTAGGAGTTTAGATCCATATTCATTGAAGAAGATGAGGGATCCAAAAATTCTCCTGGAAGTCCAAAGTCGTTCCATAAACGAGTTGAGCTGCAGTGCATCCATTGTCAGTTTTCACTGTATTTCGAATAAGTAAGACGAGTGGAAGAGCGTTGGTCCACTGAGAAATGCTTGCAGCTGATACTGAAGCTTTTAGTTGTCGGTGAAAGCGTTCTACTAACCCGTTCGCTTGTGGATTGTAGGCCGTCGTTTTAAAGCGAGTGATTCATAATATTGCGGTCAGGCAACGAAAAAGTTCAGATTTGAACTGGCGTCCACGATCTGTAGCGATTGTTGTTAGGCAGACGAATTTTGCGTCCCATCGTTCGACGAAGGCGCGGGCCATCGAGTGAAAAGGTCTACGCAAGTTATCAGATATGAGTATCCATTTGAATCTGGTAAAGGTCCAACCAAATCCAAATGAACATGGTCGAATCTGGCATCAAGAGTTTTAAATGAACGTAAAGTACATTTATTGTGTCTAATCACCTTAGATTCCTAACAGCCTACTCCCCCACGTCTTTATTCATACCAGGCCAGCAAAACCGTTCTGCTATAGGCTTGACGGTTGAACGAACACTTGCATGAGAAAGTCTATGCAACGCATTGAAGACAGTGCGTCGATAATATTTCGGCATGATTGGGCGATGCCTAACTGTAGATGTGTCACATAGTAAGGCCTCTTTACCTGTTACCATCTGTTTAATGCGCAGTTTAAGGGTTCTTGATGATCACTCGTGCAGAAGATCAGTGTCTTCTTTTTGAAGCTGGGCGAGTTTAAGAAGGTGGATTCTTTGGAAACTGTTCAATGGAAGTTATGTGAGACAAGGCGTCTGCAACTACATTGTTTGCTCCAGAAATCTGTTGATTGTCTGATGTAAACTGCGAAATGTAGTCCAGTTGTCGAGACTCTCGAGGGGCATGCTTGTCTGAAGATGAGCTTAAAGAGAAGTTCGGAGGTTGTTGATCGGCGAAAATAGTGAATTCTCGGCTTTCGATAGAATGTTGGAAACGCCGTACAGCACAATACATAGCTAGGGGTTCCCTAACGAATTTGTTGTACCTCGATTCAGTGTCTAGCAACCGTCTAGAGAAAAATGCCAATAGTTGCCATTAGTGGTTAACCCATTGTTGTAAGACTCCTCCGATTGCTGAGTCGGATGCGTCTACTGCGATACTACAGGGTGCTTCAGTGTCCTGATGAGCAAGCATTGTTGCTTGAGTGATACGTTCCTTAACTGTGGAAATTGCTTTACGCGCGGTGTCATCCAGATTGATGGATTTCGCATTTGGAAATAAACCCTCTATAAAAACTTACCAAACAGTTAAATGTGCGCAACTGCTTGATGGTGGTCAGTTCTGGGTAATCCAGAATCGCCGCCACTTTTGTTCTAATGGGTCTGATGCTTTGCACATCGATACTGTGTCCTAGAACGTCTAATGAATCAGTTCCGATTTGGCATTTCTGAATGTTTACAGTAATGCCATATTTTGTAGTCGGTCGAATACAAGATCCAGATGCTGGAGATGTGATTCTCTGTCTGGACTTGTTATTTGGCAGTCATCAACATACGCATGTGCGGAGTTGATACCTCGAAAAACGTCGTCGATGAACCTTTGGAAGGTTTGTGCAGCGTTTCCTAGACCGAAATGCATTCGTAAAAATTTGTAGAGTCCGAAAGTAGTTATGATAGCTGTTTTCGGAATATCGTCAGTAGCCATAGGAATCTGGTTATACGCTTTAACCAGGTCCATTTTCGAAAGGATAGTTGTACCTTTCAAGGTATCTGTCAAATTGTGAATGTGAAGCAACGGGTAACGATCAAGAATAGTTTTTGCATTCAATCGCCGATAGTCACCAGTTGGACGCCAATCGGTGCTGTCCTTTTTAGGGACCATGTGCAACGGCGATGCCTATGGATTTGTTTGACAGTCTTCTGATATCTATGTCTTTCATTTAGTCGAATTCGTTTTCCGCCAACCTTAACTTTTCGGGAGCCAGTCGACTTGCTTTAAAGAATACAGGTGGTCATTTAGTCTTGATGTAATGTGTAACGTTGCTGGTTACACACGGCAATTTCGGTTGCGATTTATATTTGTCAGAATATTTATCGAGTAGCGGTTGATAGAAGGGGTCTATCGTGTGCTTAATTGTGACTGGAGATAATCTGCAACCGGAAAAGGCAGTTACGCAAACAGATAAATTAGCATTTCCGTCTAATAGCCTTCGTTTGCGAGTATCGATGATTAATTTGTGGTGCTGTAGAAGGTCAATACCAATGATTAGCATAGAAATATCTGCAACTTCAAAGATCCAGTGAGTGGGTTTGCGTAAACCCACGTTAATATAAACGCACCTTTTGCCATATGTAGCGATGGGCTTTCCTTTTGCCGTCTTTAGGTTTAAAAACGATTCGTGAAGCCGGTCGTTGGAATTCACTGGGAGAACGCTAACTGCGCCAGTATCGACGAGGTTGCGAACTCTCTTTATCACATCTGTGGCGTATAACAGACAGCGATGTTCGCCGGCCACGGTTGCCGTTAATGCATGCCGGCTGGGAAGTTTCCTGAATTGCTTTTCGTGTTCGTCAATCTTGAGTTCGGAAAATTGCAGGGTTTTCCGCAATTTCTGGGGGATTTTCCACACTGGTTATAATACCAGCACCACTCGGGGTTATCTGTCTCTCACGGTCTAGAGACTGATCGCTTACGTGAAATGCTTCTTCGCGTGGTGTGTGACAGTTTATAGTCGTTACGAAATCTAAGATATCGTGTAAGTGTATGACATAATTCCGTAATGTCATTCTGGGTTGTTTGAAAAAAAACCTCGGCACTATGTTCCATGACTTCTTGGATGCGGTCTGCAGATACAGCCATATCGTCTACGGCGTTGTTTTGAAACGTGACCAACAAAGCTTGCACCTGTTGAGGTATTTTGGATAAGAAAATTTGTTTGAACAGTCCATCAACGAAGGTTCATTGGCCGATAAACTTGTTTGACATCCGTCCTCACTTGGAATGCATCTCTCACCTGTCTTACTTGCACCAAGTTGCGGTACAGTCCTTCGGATGATTTCCGTTTGATTTTGACAATTTTCTCAGTCCTTTGTAGTTCTCTTATCCTCTAAGATGGCCGTACTTTTTTTCTTGATATAGTATCATTCTTTCCGGTTCATTAGCACTTGTTTTTTCTCAAATCTCCTTGAATAGAGTGCGAAGGATGTTTGTAATTAACTGTATGTCTGATTTTAGCGTTTCAGTTGGTTTATTGTCAGATCCTGTTGCTTTCCCAAAGTTGCTTTTTCTGATGACTACCCTAATTACTTTGATCGTTGGTGGAGTGAAATTTATAGAAAGGCCTGTGTGTTTTGCTTCGATATCCGGTGGAATTAATGTAACTGAACTTTTCGTAATTTCTTCAAAGCGTTCCACCTATCTGTTTCTCCGCCTTTGAACCCTTATCTCTCTATCTCTTGCTTACTTACTTACTTACGCCTGTTACTCCCAATGGATCATAGGCCGTCGACCAGCATTCTCCAACCCACTCTGTCCTGGGCCTTCTTTTCTGTTTCTGTCTATCTCCATTTCTCGGCGTAATGTGTTCTTTGGTCTTCCTCTTCCTCTTTGACCTTGAGGATTCCATGTGAGGACTTGTCTAGTGACGCAGTTCGGTGCTTTCCTCAATGTGTGTCCTACTCTCTCTCTCTCTTTATATATATATATATATATATATATATATATATATATCATTTAATCAGTTATACTACTGATTGCAGTGAACAAAAACACAGATGGGAACGACCGACTTAAAGAATATCTCGGAAAAATGTGAGAACCATTTACTGATTAATTCATTTGGAAATTTCTATCATTTGTCCCTTACATTACGTATTGTTTTTCTAGTTCACAATTCTTTTCTATTCTCTTCAACTTGATCTTCTTAGGCTTTTACTGCCAGGTTTTCTAGTTCCGATTGGTGCTACACACTGCTAATGTCTGTTTACATGAGTAGCATACACCACATTTAATTGTGCAACAAGTTCAAAATAAATATAACTTGTTTGTTAATGAACAATGTAATCACATTGTATTGAACAGAACACAGGTGGGGTCAATCGCATGTATTTAGGCACATAATAATTACAGAGCATCTAAATAAAATCTGAGAACCATATATAGTAAATCGTTAATTTGCAAAATATCAATCCACGACATCAAATTTGACTGTTCTGTTACAAACATCAATCCATTGTCTGACATTTCATTGTTCATGCGTTTTCATACAAATTGCATTGTGTTCCCGCTCTTCCTTTCTTGATCTTCCCCCACCTTCTGCTGCCAGACATTATGTTTTTAACCTGCGTCATATACTACTTATATCAATATAAGTAGTGCACACCACAACATCACTCCATAAAATGGCATGAATATAATATGGGTTTATTGATACTCATTGATAGTTTGCTGTATGGTATTTATTTCTGCCAACGTAATTAGTGTGTAACGCCAATCAAATGTTAAATGACTGGCAGCAAAAGCCTAAGAAGATTGAATTGAAGAAAACAGAAACAGAATGTAAAAGACATTTGATCGAAGATTTGCTTATAAGGTATTTATTTCATGATTATTCTTACCTGAGTCTTGTTCATTATAATAGTACATATACACTGCCCAAGAAAAACATAGTTTAACAGAACTGTACCGTTTCGTAACTGTTTTGAGTATCAATAAGTTTTTTACTATATACCAGTGAAGTTAAGTTAAGTACTATTGAGACGTGCGGCTGCTAAGAGGATATCGGATGTAGATGACTCAGCAGGTCTCTAGAGTGCAGGTGTACGTCGGATTTTGATGGCCCGGCAAGTCGATGGAGTTTTAAAGGTTAACGCATAGCAGACTCGACATTTTGACACAGACTGCAAAAAAGAAGAAAGTTCCACGGTGAGCAGAATCACCGCAACAACAACAACTGCCTTAAAGAAGGGATGAGTGTGGTTTATGCTATTGATGTCAATAGATATAATTAGTATGTATCATCAATGAAAAGTGAAATACCTCAAAGCATAAGGTTAAGAAGATCGAACAGAAGAGATCGAGAACTGAGAGTAATTGGTGTGAAACAGTACGAACAGATAAATCTGAAATATATCGCTCAATTTCGTGGATTAGTTGAAGTTAGACATTAACACCGTTGGATGCCGGTCAGCTCAGTGGTCTAGTTGGTTAGGCGCCTGGCGCGCGAAACCAGTAGATCCTGGCTTCGAATCTCTCAGGAGGCGACGTCGTGAATGCGCACTGCCAGTTGGGTGTCCCACAATAGGACGAAACGGCCATCAAACAGTGCTTCCAAGTTTTTCATGGTTGTGATCTAGCTTCAACTAACTCATGATCTTAACCATTGAAATTACTTTAATATCCACAAAAACCCATATGAAATAATTGTTTAACATTTTGCAAATCCAGTATGTACTGTATGGTTCTCAGATTTTATCAAGATGTCCTAAAATTTCATATTTAAATGTATTCAATTAGTCCCCTCTTGTATTCTCATTCACTATACTATAAGTATTTAAAGAAATTTAAATGGATTGAATATTTTCTACGGGATGAGATCGTTAACCCCTATGCCCAACCCTCCTTCTTTATCCAGGCTTGGGACCGGCAATAACTCCCGGAGGGACCCCAGGTGAAGTAACTATAACAACCAAATTATTTATATAATTTGAATACTTATCTAAAGAATAGTGCTTGAATATCATTAGTAGATTGCAAAAATGTAATATCAATGGTAGTGATGGATGATGGATGATGGATGATGGATGATGGATGATGGATGATGGATGATGATGATGATGATGATGATGATGATGATGGATGATGATGATGATGATGATGATGATGATGATGATGATGATGATGATGATGATGATGATGATGATGATGATGATGTGGATGATGATGATGATGATTTGGATGATGATGATGATGATGATGATGATGATGACGATTTTTTGAATGATGATTTGGATGAAGATGATGATGTTGATGATGATGATGATGATGATGATGATGATGATGATGATGATGATGAGGATTTGGATGATGATGATGATGTGGATGATGATGATAATAATAATAATAATAATAATAATAATAGTTCTTGCCAACTATGAAGGAATTCTTTATACTAAATAAGACCATAATGATCATACTTTAATAACAATAATAAACTAATAAACTTATTTTGTTTATGTCTAATACAGACTGTCTTAATTGAATTAGTTTATATTCATAGAAATATTTAAAATATTTTTTGATGTTTGTTTTATAAATGACGGTAGGTTGTTTTTTTTTCAAAGAATTTTCTTGTCATTTAATTCAGTGTTGTTATTGCTGGGTACTGGGTTCGATTCCAAGAATGAACTACAATTCTGGGATGCAAAGATATCTAGCTGATGAGTCTCAGATAAGACGAAACGCTCATCAAATTAGATTCCACTGTTACCTACTATCTATCTTTGTTCACTATATATATGAAGTTTTTTTGGTTTAATAAGAGAAAAGAGTAATAGATTTAGTATTACTATAGTTGAAGAATTGTCTAACGATTTCATTAGACAGTTGTATTATTCAAAGTACAATTTACATATAATTTTTAGTTATAAACAGTAAAATATGAATTATGTCTCATTGTAATGGAAGGAAAATCAGTGATCGCAGAAATTTTTAGTGATCTTTGATTTTTTTGATTTGGATCATGAACCGGTTTGGTGTTAGGCCACCATTGAAAGCCTAGAAGTACTGAACGGTTGTTTCGTCATATAATGGGACTCCTCAGCGGTGCGCATTCATGATACCACCCCACGGGATTCAAGTCCAGGGCCTTTGGTCTCGCGCGTTAATGCTTAACCTTTAAACTAATAAGCTTTCCGGCATCCAACGAAACTAGTGGTTAATGAGCACTTTGTATTTAACAGTATGGAATTGTGGAGATTATGATGATTTTGATTAGGATCATGAACCGATTGATTGAGGTTAGGTATTAACACTGTTGGATGCCAGCCGGATTAGTGGTCTACAGGTTAGGCGTTTGAGCGCGAGACCAGAGGCTCTTGACTCGAAATCCGTGGGGCGGTATCGTGACTGCGCACTGCTGAGGAGTCCCACAATATGACGAAACTGCTCTTCAATGCTTCCAGGTTTCCAACGGTGGCCTAACGTCAGTCGATTTATGATCTCAATCGAAAACTTAATATTCTCCACAACCCCAATACTGATAATTAACTTATCAGATTATACTTTACACAATAAAGAACTCAATAATTTAAAAGAAGATTGACAATAGAAACTGATGTGAACGAGGGAAACAAGAAGCGCTGACAAACTATGAAAGCTATTTTTCGGGGGGGGATGTTATTCCATTTTATACAAAGCTTGTAAAACACTAACATTTATTTTTGTTCTTATTCTATTCTACAGAACATAAGCTTTCGTTCGATGTATCATTTACTGCCATAGCCCTTTTCTGTTTCGAAGCTATTGTCATTTAAACATGATATTTTGCACCCTATTTTCTACTTTAATTCCCAGCATTGGACATAATTATAAGCAAAGATAGATACTGGCTAGTAGTGGAATTCATTTTGACGTGCATTTCGTCCTATTTGAGACTCATCAACTGGATGTACCTGCATTTCAGAGTTGATGTTCACTCTGGGAGGGACTCGAACCCAGTACCATTCGCTTCAAACGCTATCGCATTATCCACTTAGCTACTAAGTCCTGATAGCCACTTGCTTGTACAATGGGGTGAAGTTTAATTCACTTGATATTGTTTTACTTGAATCTTCTCATTGATGTTTAGGACTGCAATTGATCAGTCTCTTATATTGGTATATATGCATACTGTGAGTATTGCCTCGATACATGTACATGTACCTTTTTTTTGCACTAATCGAAAATCAGAGGAAATCATGGAATTTAGGAAAATCGGGAATAGATCAAGTAGTGTTCCAATTGTCTTATCTTCTCTTCTCTCATTTGCATACTTTTCCACCAATCAGGTGACAGAATAGTTTTTCCTTCTCTCTAATCCCTTCTCAAAATCACGCGTACTAGTCTCAACGTTAAACCGATCAGTCTATCGTATCAAAGTCTACAATCTAGATTAGACAAGTAACCTCGGCAACAAAGTTGGATAGACAGATCAAGGATGTAACACAGAAACTAATTTTCTTTTCTAGATTTTATTGAAAGATGAAAATTTCTATATTCAACTGATTGATAGATTAACCTACATTATTATGATAAAAGCCAAAATGGGAGGTGGGGACTAAAATTTATAGACAAACCAATCACAGTTAAGAAAGCAAATCGTCAGTTTCAACGCGAAATTCATTGATTCGTTTGATTAAATAAGGGACGGTGAAGAATTCAAGTCATAGGTTCACATGAATATATTACATTGTTGTTGAAGATATTAAATGTTGTTATTTATCAACTATTAACAGAACGCTTTGTATCAGTCTCTTTTGCATACACATAATTTTGGAAGATACAAACACTTTTCATGAAGAAAGTAAAAGAAGTTTACAGCAGGATCGCCATTGGCTTCTATTCTGAGACATATCTGATAACGTCTCTAGCCACTGTGTTACACCGTCTCTCGGACCCCAACCAGGGAATCGTGAAGGACCAACAGAAGCTAGCCCTTTGCAGTTTTCTTTCATACCACGACACCATGTCAGCAGGTAAATTGATAAATGTACATTGAATTGATCAGATGCGATCATATATCTTTCAGTTTAATGGTAAACCATAATCAACTAGAGAATAATATTCAATTTGTATATCATGTTTATGCTTGTTACATTGTTTATATTCTACTATATGAGTAGTTTGATTGCTCATAATCTAGATGAATGTTTATTGTAACAATACAAACTCTTTATCTATTTAGCTAAATAAACATTTTGCCATTATAACTGAAATACCTTATTCATTCAATGGCTTCATCATCTTGATTTACTTCTCAAATATAATTAAACACTTTTCAAGATCATTTTAACCATCATTCAATGATCTTACCATCTGTGACGACGGACCACGGATGAACTCGAGGAAGCTATAAGAGGCTCAGAAGGAGCCAAAGATATTCCATCCAATCACCGTTAGGAAGGATATTCTAGAATCCCTACGTATAGTTTCCCGATTGGACAAGGCTAATAACCTCCTGTATGCGGATTGGAGGACTATAATGATGATTTTTATTCTTACTGAAACTATAAATACTTGACAATTTGTACCCATAATTGACACAATTTGGAATAACATTCTTTTCACTAGTCTTCTGTCTTCTCTTTGCGACTTGGAAGGATTTGGGTGTTCGTGTGTTCAGTTGTACGCGTTATATCAAGTATATCAACCATTTCTAGATATAACACCATCTAATTATTATATATTTCATAGATAGTCTGATTTGAAATGACTTAAGTCAATAATAAAAAACAACCTACATTAAAAAGAATTAAAGTAACAAATATTTTAAGTACAGAGTTGTTCTGTCGTTGTTGTTTTAAAAGAGACGCCGCCGCCCTTGACCTTGACCTTGACCTTGAAGTAATTTAAACCAGACGGAGTAATAATAATTAATTAAAAAAAAAGAAAAAATATATATTTTTTCTTTTGTTTTTATGTTGTTGTTGTTTTCTTTATTTTTATTTTTATTCTTTGAAATGTAACATAAACAAAATGTGAATATTTAGAAGAATTCAGTTAGATACTAATGAAAACAAACATATTTGTAATGATGTGATGAATGAGAAGAGAGAGAGAGAGAGAGAAAAAAAAAGAAAGGAAAGATATAATTATCATCAAAGGTAACACAACTATTCAGTATATCCATATAAGGTTATTAAATGAGAGAATAATATCACAATGATTAAGATCATGATTTAGTTGAAGCTAGACCACCATGGAAAACCTAGAAGCACGTAATCATTGAAATTACTACGATCTCCACAAACCCCGCCCCGCTTCTGATAATAATCAACATATGCTCACTAGTGACTGGCTTTAAGAGGTATATCCTAGAGTTCTAGTAAGAAGTAATGACCAGTGGAGTTCAACCAGTTCTGTTGTGAGATAGTAACTCACTGATGACAATGGTGGATATGTCGCTCAATTTCGTGGATTAGTTGAAGTTAGACATGAACACCATTGTATGCCGGCTCAGTGGTCTAGTGATTAAGTGCTCACGCGCGAGACCAGTAGGTTCTGGGTCCGAGTCTCGCAGGGGCGAGGTCGTGGATGCGCATTGTTTACTTTTGTCTTTTATGTTTAATGAAGCATGGGCCGCCGACCACTATTTCCCAACTAGCTCTATCCTGAGCTCACCTTTCCTGTTATCCCCAAGTGGTATTCATTCATTTGTTATCTGCCTCCAATACTCGGCGAGATATGTTCTTTGTCTGCCTCTCTTCTTTCACCTCCAAAATTCTGATTCAGATGTAAGCTGGTTCGTTTTTTACCACAGTAGGTTATCGTTGATGGTATCTGGACAACGGATTTGGAGTATCTTGCGTAGACCATTGTTTATAATTACCTGTACGTTTTTGATGATAGTTGTAGTAGTTCTTCAAGTTTCAATTTCGTAGAATAGAACTAACTGTCTTGACGTCTGTATTGAAAATCCTGATTTTGATGTAGATTGACAGTTAATTGTAGGAATACTGCTCTTTTCTTGCCAATCTGTACCTTCTAATTTTGTATCAGATTCTACTTGTTTATCTCCGTTACTGTCCAAGAAAATGGGACTTTCCACCTCTTCTGATGCTTCTCCATCATGTATAATTAGGTTGATGCTCGTTATGTTGTATTGTAGGAGTGATGCCCTGATAAGATCAATGAGTGGTAATTCTTGGGATCCATTTGTGGATCAATACTTTACGTATACTTTTATTGTATCAATGTTAAATAGCTAAACTATTCATATTCATGTCTCTCTTGTTATAAGCTTTAGTTTAACCTATGAACTGTTATTATACGATTTTTCATTCTTGAATTATTCCCTGTCTGTTAATCACTACTTCCCACATTCACAGTCACATTTGAATAGAGTGTAATTAAATTTTCAAATCTTCCTCAATTCTAGTTCCTTTCTATCAGTTCATATGATATTGTCCATTCCGACTTTGTCGTTGAAGTCTTCCGTCAGGATGATCACATCTTTTCCTGGATACTTTTCTAAGACCGATTGCAGTCTTGTAATAAAGCGATTTTCATCGTCTTCATTGCTATCATTTATGGGTGGGTGGGTAGAACTGCATAACATTCATTGTAATTCCCTCCTTCTTTGTTTTGAAGGATGTTTTGATGATCTTGAGTCTATGAGATTCCCATGCTATAAGCGTTTTTTTTTGTGGTTCTTTGGACAGAATCAGTGAAACTCCTTATGTGTGGGAGGCAATTTCTTTTTCATGACCAGACCACACTAGACCCCACTCCCGAATCTAATTTTCGCTGTTCAGCTTGTGTCCAATGAGCTTCACTTATTCCGTAAACCGCAAAGTTGTATTTCATCACTTCCTCTTTGTCTTCCACATTGTACGGGCATTCCATGGACCTATATTCATTGTTTCCCTGGTTGTTAGAATAGGCATATGCATCGTGACATCCGAAGAATATCGGATCTCACTATGAGGCATTATAATTCTTCTAAATGAACATCCGTTAACTCCCTGGACAGTGTTTGAATGATTTGAATGATTCTTATTGGTTACCTATTTTTTTAGCATTGTTGTTTTCTGCGGGATAAGGTTGCTGACCCCACACCCAAGCCTCGTCACCTTTAGGAGGGGCGTCAGACTGGCTGTAGCCCTAAGAAGTCTACAGAAGAAGCTTACAGGATGAATATATCCAAGTAAAATCATTGCATATGTAACAATTATATCGATGATGTGTTGTAACTTAGTTTGGGTCGGAATAGCAGCAAATTGTTTGCGAAATTCACGAATGTACAATATATATTCACTTTGTTGTATCACGTTAATTCATCATTATATCGATTGTTTAAATTTTCTCACTCTTGTTGGCATATGAGCATATTGCCTCGATATTTTCTTAAATCACAAGTATTATAAGCAGAGATGGATGTTAGCTAGCAGTGGAGTCCACGACGAGCGTTTCGCCCTACCTGGGATTCGTCAGGTGTATGTACCTGCATGCTAGATTTGATGCTCACCACGAGACTCGAACCCAGTACTGTTCGCTTCAAACACAAACGCGTTATTCACTTAGCTACTGGGTTCAGATAATCATTAGCTTTTACAATGGGGTGAAGTTTGATTCATTTTTGTTTTGGTTATTTGAGTTTTCCATTGGTGTTTAGAACTGCAATTGATCAGTCAGTTTGAAACGAACGATACTGGATTTGAATCTCGAAGTGAACTTCAACTCTGGGATACAAGTACATCCAGTACATCCAGAAAATAAAAGTTATGTCAGTATAGAAGAAAGTCTTACTCAAAGGAGTCAAAAGTCGGTCTCAGATATCATATCTCATTTATATACGACGTTTATAGGCATAGTCGTTTTTAGTATAGTCGGAGGTCTTTATGTCTGTTTTTTTAAGTTGAAGTTTCTTCAATATATTCGGAATCATGATCATTTTTGATAATTATTTGTGAAATCTACTAACGTCTGTTACTCCCAGTAAAGCATAGACCGCCGAACAGCATTCGCCAACCCACTCTGTCCTAACCCTTTCTTTCTAGTTCTATCCAATTGTTGTTCATTCTTCTCATATCTGTCTCCATTTCTCAGCGTAATCTGTTATTTGGTCTTCCATTTCTCCTTTGGCCTTGAAGACTCCAGGTGGGGGCTTGTCTTGCGACATAGTTGGGTGATTTCCTCAATTTGTGTCCTATCCACTTCCAACGCTTCTTTCTTATTTCTTCCTCTGCTAGAATCTGGTTTAATCTCTCTCACAGTAGGTTGTTGTTGATAATTTCTGGCCAACGGATCCGAAGTATTTTGCGTAGACAACAGTTAATAAACACGTGTATTTTCTGGATGATGGCTTTCGTAGTTCTCCAAGTTTTCGCCCCATACGGTGAAACTGTCTTGACATTTGTATTGAAAATTCTGATTTTGGTGTTGTTTAGTAGACAGTTGTTTTGAGTTTGAGATGTTCTTCAGTTGTAGATATACTACTCATGCTTTGCCGATCCACGTCTTCACATCTGAATCAGATGCTGCCCAGATATGTAAAGGATTTTACATCCTCTAGAGCTTCTCTATCAAGTGTGATTCGATTGGTGGATGTTGTGTTGTATTGGAGAATCTTGCTTTTCCATTTGTGTATGTTGACACCTACTGCTGCTGAGACTGGTAGTCTTCTGTATTTAGTCATTAATAAGTGATCAACTTCCTTCCTTCCTCCCTTACTTACTTACTTGCTTACTTACTTACTTACGCCTGTTACTCCTTGCGAAGGAGCATAAACCGCTCACCAGCATTCTCGATCCAACCCTGTCCTGGGCAATCCTTTCCAGTTCTTATTCATCCCATCCTACAAGTACATTTCGTGCTACTTTAGACAACATTAGAGCAACTCCCTGAGTGTGTGGAGCATTTTCCTCTTCGTGACCGGAGTATAGCAGCATCTCTCCCGTATTTAGCCTTTGTTGTCCAGCTTGGGTTCAATGGCTTTCGCTGTTTCCCAGTACGGCCAAGTTGTATCTCTTCATTTCCGTTGCTATTTGATTGATCTTCATAAATCTGAAAATTCAATATAACTAAACTGTATCGGTTACGACTTGTCAACAGTAATTGATAACATTTATATGTACTTTAATTTGGCTGGATATAACTTAGAGCGTGTTTTGACTTGTTTAAACCTTACTCTACATCTTGTTAAAACCAGAGACTTTCAAAATGACTTACTATAGTTTTATAAACGTATGTATGGCTACAATAATGTTAAGACTGATGTAGATGCTTCAAATGTTTTCTTCATAATCAGCAAGTATTTAAACCAATACTTCATCAACTGATGTCCAAGTTTTCAGTAATGATCAGGGATTAGATAAATTTTAAGATTCTGTAGTAGGCGTCAAGTCGCAGTTGACTGTAATCACCACTACATGAAGACTATGGGTCAGTTACTGGGTTAAATCCCTCGTAGACTTAATATCAGAAGGTTGCAGTAAGATGTATTTGTTGACGATCTCGTAGTATCAAAATTTACAAGCGGGACTACTGAGCGTACACAAGTTCGTGAATGGTGATAGACAACGGAAGAATGTGTGTTTTTAATACACTTAAACAAACAGGTATAGTAAAACAATCACTGGTAAAACTGGTCATAATAATAATTGTTTCACTGGTTGAAACCATGAATCAATTGAAGCTAGACCACAATGGAAAACTTGGAAGCAATGAACGGACGTTTCGTCCTAGTATGAGACTCCTCAGTGGCAGTGCGCATCAACGATCTCGCCCCCTCCGCGAGATTCGAACACAGGACCTATCAGTCTTGCGCGATAGGCGTTTAACTAACTAGACCACTGAGCTGACCGGCATCCAACGGTGTTAATGTCTAACTTCAACCAATCCAAGAAGTTGAGCCACCGTACACCATTGTCTTCAGTGAGCTGATATCTCACAACAGACCTGGTTGAACTCCACTGGTCACTCACTACTTCTCACTAGAACTCCAGGATATACCTCTTGAAGTCAGTCACTAGTGAGCAGATGATTATTATTGTTATCAGAAGGGATTGTGTGGAGATTTTAGAAATTTCACTGATTGAAATCATGAATCAATTGTTGGGTCACTACAATTCTTTTCAGTGTATTCATAACCTCTGTAACTGAAAATGTCAAGAATATGTAAAGAGTCTATCTTCATATGATTAAAATTGAGTAGTTGTTGGCTATCAGAATTGAATAAGTGGTTGATTGATGCCATGTTTATTGAAAAAATCCGAAGAGGTATATTTCATTCATGTTTGCACTGACAATCAAATCTAGTACCTTTCTATTCAGATACAAGAAGCATCATCCACTGAGCTACCGAGTTATTAACTCTTCCAAAGGGGTGAAGATATTATTAAGCGTTTATAATTGACGGAATATACTAAAATTCATGACGTCATGTCATATTGTGTTAATCTAATCACTATGCAGAGAATGACAAATCGTATTCCTTATAGTGAAGCAATGGAAAATTACAAACTCTTACTCATAATAAAAGACTAGTATTTGAACGAAGAATATTCTTTTCTTGATTGAGATCATGAACCGATTATTGTTAGACCACCACTAAAAATCTGGAAGCACTGGACGGTCGTTTCGTCCTATTATGAGACTCCTCAGCAGTTCGCATCCATCCGTTGGATGGTCTAGTAGGCTAGGCGTTCGCGCGCGAGACTGAAGGTCCTGGGTTTGAATTCCGCGATCGAGATCGTGGATGCGCACTTTCATTGAGGAGTTCAACTATAGGACGAAACGGCCGTCCAGTGCTTCCAGGTTTCTAACGGTGGTCTAACATCTGTCGATTCATGATCTCAATCAAAAACTTGACAATCTCCACAACACCTAAATTGATCATTAATTATAATTTCCATTGAATTACTTTTCACATATTCGATGTTAGATTATTGTTAATACTTATATGATAATTATATGTTGTATAGTATACCTATATACTCATATAGTAACATGATAAGAAATTCATATGTTCATGAAGAGATCATGTGGTTACCATGGCAACATTGATTGATTGAAATACATTTGAAATAAATATTGATTAATCTAATTGAAAAGATCATTCACTTACCGAATGAATCATCAAAGAAAATAGAAAGTAATTTTTTTGAGAGAAATAAAAATTATCAATAAAATTGGCATCAATCTTGACTGTATTAACTGATTACTTCGTTCTATGTGTGTGTGTGTGTGTAGGTGCTGACACAAATATGTAAATATGTAAATACAGTGAGATGTGATACAATCATCTGTGTAACGGTATATAGGGTTATTTGAAATCATGAGCTTGATCTCTTCAGAAGATAGATCTTGAGTTCGAATCTCGTGGGTAGCGGGATCGTGGATGCGCGCTGCCACTGAGGAATCCCATACTAGGACGAAACGGTCATCCAAAGCTTCCAGGTTTTCAATGGTGGTCTAACATCAATCGGTTCACGATTTCAACCAGTGAAATTTCTAAAATCTCCACCGAACACCTTCTGATAATAATAATCATCTGCTTACTAGTGACTGATTTTAAGAGATATTCCTGGAGTTCTAGTGAGAAGCCGTTACCAGTGGAGTTCGACCAATTCTGTTGTGAGATAGTAACTCATTGAAGACGATGGTGTACGGTGGCGCAACTTCGTGGATTGGTTGAAGTTAGACATTAACACCGTTGGATGCCGGTCAGCTCAGTGGTCTAGTTAGTTAAGCGCCTATCGCGCAAGACTGATAGGTCCTGTGTTCGAATCTCGCGGAGGGGGCGGGATTGTGGATGCTCACTGCCACTGAGGAGTCCCATACTAGGACGAACAGGCCGTCCAGTGCTTTCAAGTTTCCCATGATGGTCTAGCTTTAATTGATTCATGATTTCAACCAGTGAAAATTAGAATACACAATTGCTCTATGCCATACAGTTTATTGGTTAGAATGAGTTTGGAAGCTACACAATCAACTCACACAAAGGAAAAAGGTTTAATTAACATTACAGTTGACTCATATCTTGTGTATCCAATTTACATCTATTGTAGTCATCAACTTGTGCCAGTTTCAAATATGATTAGATTCTACTACTATCAAATAAGTAAACCACAATTTCGGTATATATCGTTAACATGAAAGAGCTTCAGAGGTTATACAGTTTAAAAATCGTAGGTCCTTACTGCTGACAAGTCATAACTAGGATGAAATAGTCATACAGTCTATTTTGAATTCTATTAGTTGCTCAGTGAAAATCACTCTAAGGTTTAAGTAAGAAACGATGACTAGTGGAGTTTAACATTGTCTAGAGTAAAACAGTTGTTAATGATAGTTGTCAATGATAACCACGAAATATCAGTAACTGACTGATGTTAGAAAAGTTGACCATTTCATACCTATTAAATCTAAAGCTTAGAGTATTATTATACCGCGTATAACTTGAGCAATCGAACGCTTGAACCCTTCAAGTCCTAAATGAGAAAACAGAAAACAAGTGAAAGGATGCTATTCCAAACAGTGTCAATTATGGAACAAAACTTTCAGGTATCTATAGTTTTTAGTCCTCCAATCCGCATACAGGGGGTTATTAATATTTGTGCAAAAGAGAAACTATACATAGGGATTCTGGAATATTCTTCCAAAAGACGATTAGATGGAATATCATCGCCTGTTTCTGAGCTTCTTAAAGCTTCCTCGAGTTCACCCGTGGGCCATCCTCACAATACCAAATCTTACTTACTTACTTACTTACTTACTTACTTACTTACTTACTTACTTACTTACTTATGCCTGTTACTCCTCGTGAAGGAGCATAGGCCGCTTACCAGCATTCTCCATCCAACCCTGTCCTGGGCAATCCTTTGTAAGTTTTTCCAGTTCTTATTCATCCCTTTCATATCCATTTCTATTTCCCAACGTAATGTGTTCTCAATACCAAATCACTGATATGATAATAACGCTTTTTTTGAAGGGCTTAATGCTCTTCGTTCGATCGATGATGGGATGGTTAATTTTGTAAAGCCTTATATTAGGACAAAACAGCTATCCAGTACTCCCTTGTATTCAATGGTGTTCTAGATAAGGCAATACAATTTGAGTGTAACTGAAATAATTCCTGTATATTTTGTGACTGATTGATTCATGAATTAAGTATTGCTGTACATTGTCAACATTTGATAAAACAAACTACAAACCACTGAAATTCGTCGCCGTACACGTCTGAGAAGAAACACTGAATACATCTCGGAGTCAATTAGAAGATTTGAGCTTCACAGATGACCTAGCTCTTTTATCCCATACACAGCACTAAATGTAGATCAAGATAACTTGTGTAGCAGCAGACTATTCATCAATAGGCATCATCATACACATATAGAGAACACCAACACATTCATACTTGATTGAGAAATTCTGGACCAGGTGGAAACGTCCACATACCTAGTCTACAATATCACCGATGTTTGATAAAGCAAGAACCACATTCATACTGTTGTACAATAAATGGAACTCAACAAATATCAAAATCACAATCTTCAATACGAACATCAAAACAGTTCTACTGTATGGAGCTCAAACTTAGAGATACTGAATGTTTACTGTGGGAGAGAACAAACCATGTTCCAGTTGCTGAAAAGGAAATTATGAAAATTCATTGGAAGTGGATAGGATATACATTGAAGAAATCATCGAACTACATCATAAGTCAAGCGCTAAATTGCAATCCTGAAAGGGAACTGAAAAGAGGATGACCATAGAACACTCTATATCTATAATTGTGAACAAACATGTAAAGGATGAATACCAATTGGAAATAATTGAAAAGGGTTACCAAGGTGAGGGTTGTATGGAGAATGCTGGTAAGCATATTATGCTGCTCCATCAGTAGTAACCGGCCTAAGTAATGAAGCCATATGAAATTTAAAACTCGATACCTTAACCGTTATGATATCTGTTAATCAAGTAAATATTATTGATATTAATTATAATCAAATGATTTTCGATTATTTGTCTATTGTTATCGTAATAAGAATTCCCTTAAAGATTATTGATTTTTCTGATTGATTTTACATACTTGTTTAAACAGTATCATTGCCAATTCAATAAACTCTATTCCGGTAACCATCTTATTATTATCAACACCACCACCACCACCACCACCAAAAACAACAACAACAACACACTACTTATGTATAGAATAACTGAAATTCACACACACACGCGCGCACGCACGCACGCATACATAGATACACACATAGATGATTAGAAAAATGTACTACTAATAATGATTATTAGTAATTTACTTATCAAAATTGGTAACTATGCGCACATAGTTACTATTCAAGTTTGATAATACAAACATGTTTACTCAATTTAGTTTAATGTTATTATTATATTTAATTATTAACACGTACAATAAATAGAATAACTAACTAAATGAATGTTACATACAAATAGTTGAATGATCATATGATCATTTACAATCTGATGATTTGTTTATTTCTTTTTTTCTTTTTTTTTTTCACAATTCATTTTATGTATATAAAGTGATGTTTATCAATGAAATCATTCAATAAGTTGAGTTATTCAATTCTTCTATTCATTCAATACTTTAATACTTCAATAGTTTGACACTTCAATACTTCAACACTTCGACACTTCAGTACTTCGACACTACCATACTTTGACATTTCAATACTCTGATTACTTCGACACTTCAACAGTTCAACACTTCAACACTTCAGTACTTCGATACTTCGATACTTCAACACTTCAACACATCGACACTTCAGTACTTCAACACTTCGACACTTCAACAGTTCGACACTTTGACACATCAATACTTTGACACTTCGATACTTCGACACTTCAACACATCGACATTTCAGTACTTCAACAGTTCGACACTTTGACACATCAATACTTCGACACTTCAACAGTTCGACACTTCAACACATCGACACTTCAGTACTTCAACACATCGATAATTCAACAGTTCAACACTTCGATACATCAATATTTCCTATTTATATTCTATTCAAGAATGTCTATTAATCAATTAACTCAAGAACAATGGGATGATTTATTTCATAAATATAAATCATTACGTGAATCAAATAATATTGCATGGGATGATATAAAAAGTGCATTAGAATTAGTTGGTGTCTCTGTTGCTGGTCATGAAATAAGAGATTTATTAGGACAACAAAGAAATTGGCTTAATCCAGATGAATTTCATGAATTATATAAAAAAGCTAAAGATATGAAAGATACAACAAAAGCTATTAGTAAAGCATTATTATTAAAACATGCTGAAGATGTTAAAGTAGGTTTATATTATTATATTCTATGTTATTCTATGTTATCTATTAAGATTTTATTGTTTATTTCATGAATGTTCTTTATAGAGAATCTTAATATTGAAAGATCTAATCCATTTAACATCTATCTACTGATCTTTGATGAATATACTTACTTACTTATGCCTATTACTCGTCATGAAGGAGCATAGACCGCTCACCAACATTCTCCATCCAACCCTGTCCTGGGCGATCCTTTCCAGCTCTTTCCAATTCTTATTCATCCTTTTCATATCTGCTTCTATTTCCCGACATAATGTGTTGTTTAACCTTTCTACTTTTCGGTTCCCTTTAAGATTCCAAGTTAGCGCTTGTTTCGTGATACAGTTTGATAATTTGCGTAATGTATATCCTATCCATTTCCATCGTCATTTTCTAATTTCCTGTTCAGCTAGAAGTTGGTTTGTTCTCTCTCACAAAAGGCTATTGCTGATAGTATCCAGTCAATCGATGTTGAGTATCTTGCGTAGACATCTACTGATAAATACTTGTACATTCTTGATGGTGGTTGTTGTTGTAGTTCTCCACGTTTCAGCTCCATACAATAGATCTGCTTTGACATTCATATTGAAGATTCTGATTTTGATATTAGTTGACAGATAGTTGTTTTGAGTTCCATATATTCTTTAATTGAACAACATAGCTAAACGTATATTCAACCCGTTGACTTACCTTTATGGTACTAGGTACATATACATATATATGCCTTATCAGTGCTCGTTTTTTTGTTACGGAATATATTCCAGTTTAAGTTTAATAAATTGAGAGAATAGTGGTTCTATCTTTGAACATTTCAATAATCCTAACCAGTTCTCATGGTTATTTAATGATGTTTATTATAAACAAATGATAATAAGAATATAAAGGGAATGATTCTATTCTTTAGATATTTTATGTAACTAAGGTATTCATTAACTATGATAGTTGATAGTGGTGGGGGGGGGAGATGTGGTGTTTCTATGACCTAACAACTCGATTGTACTTATTGAATGTTTGATTTTTGAATTTCAAATAAAGAACATTCATTCGTGTTTATCTAATATATCTTAATCCAAATACATTTGTTTACACTATCATTCAAATACTTCTAACAGTTAAAGCTCTTGTAGACGAGTTCAATATCGTATTGTTTTTCAAACAATATGGTATTCTCAGCACAAAGTATTTCAATGGTTAAGATCATGAGTCAGATGAAGTTAGATCACCATGGAAAACCTAAAAACACTGAACGGCTGTTTCCCGTTTCGTCCTATTGTGGGACTCGTCTAAATAATGTACACTTTTTTTTTACACTGCCTATTACCAGTAACCACAATGTGTCTGAATGTGCTGTTTGTTATCTTGTATAGTGAAAAGTCGTGAACTTTTCACAAGTGCACCTGAATCGGTTATCTAATCAATAAACATAATGATGTATTGAGACAAACTTGCTGATATATCTAGATCGATAACAGGAACAGGTAGTTGAGATATTCAAGCAAACCGTCAACGCTTTTTCATTCATAACAATATGAATCGATATGTTTGTATGAATATTCTTTCACATTTGAATGAATCATTTATGAGAAATCAACCAGTTAGTCTATAGAGAAGATATTATTTGTGTCAATTAGATTTGAAATAATCTCAGGGATTGTATAAATGACTGAGATTATATCAAAGATATAAGGGATATATGTTGTGATTAGTCAGTCAGTCAGTAACAGTGTAGAACTTCGTACGTACGTACGTACGTACGTACATCAGTTCGAGTTGCCATACTTACCACATTAGCACAGAGATTCAGTTATCGATTCAAATCCCGTAGTGGTAGAGGTAGTGAAAGTATAAATAGTAATAGGGAACATTAGGGTTTGATAATGTTATTTAAGGAGTATAATCCAGTGGAATAGATTTGGAAAGAAAATAAAGGACATGAAGAATTCAGAAGATTAGAATTCCGAAGGACACAAACAGTGGATGCACCTGTGCACACATTGCAAACGATTTTGAGCCATGTCATTCAAGGTCTTTAACCATCGGTTGCTATCGTCTCGCGGATTCCAACTAGGTAGTCTACAACTACCAACATGGCTCAATCCACTTGTTGGTGAATTCATGGATTTGTGCCATGTTTTGGTCTGGTTTAATAATAAATCTATCGTTTAGATTAGTAGAACGTACCATAGAGTTCACTTCAATGTATATATATGTATACGTTGCTTTTGGCAGAATGTAGTATTACATTGACTAAGTTTAATACATAATTGAAACCTTCTTTCAATTTAGTTGTGTTTAACAATTGACTCATGATCTCAACTGTTCAAAGTACTACAATCTCCACAAAACCTTCTTCTGATAATAATCAACATATGCTCACTAGTGACTGACTTCAAGAGGTATATCCTGGAGTTCTAGTGAGAAGCAATGACCAGTGGAGTTCAACCGGATCACTTGTGTGATAGTAACTCACTAAAGACAATGGTGGATATGTCGCTCAATTTCGTGGATTAGTTGAACTTAGACACTAACACCGTTAGATGCCGTCCGGTTCAGTGGTCTAGTTGGTTAAGCGCCTGACGCGCAAGACTGATAGGTCCTGGGTTCGAATCCCGAAAGGCGGAGTCGGGGATGCGCACTGCTGAGGAGTTCCATAATAGAATGGAACAGACGCCCAGTGCTCCCAGGTTTTCCATGGTGTATTCAATAAACATGAATAACAATACATCTAATAAAGGAATAATCATATAATGACTGAAAGATAATCATTGCATTCAATGAAATCTGTGCATTAACTTAATTAATTTCCATTGTCTCGGATTTTGTTGTTTCTTCATTTCCATATCAATAATTCTCTGTTCTCGAACTGTTCTATTCGATCTTCTCAACTTCCTGCTGTCAGATATCCCACATTCGATTGATGATATATACTACTTATATCTGTCGATATCAGTAGCAACCACCATACAAGAACTAAGCGTTTTAAACTTAATACAGTCGATTTAGCCGAAAAACTTCTCTTTCAGTTTCTTTCATCAAAACAAATTCATTCTCATCACTGTTGTTCATTTTTCTCATGTCTATCTCCATTTCTCGGAGTAATCTGTTCTTTGATCTTTCTCTCCTTCCTCTTTGGCCTTGAGGATTCTAAGTGAGATCTTGCCTTGTAACACAGTTGGGTGATTTCCTCAATATATGTTCTATCCACTTCCAGCCCTTCTTCCTTATTTCTTCCTCTTCTGGAATCTGATTTATCCTCTCCTACAGTAGGTTGTTGTTGTTGATAGTGTCTAGTCAACGGATCCGAAGTATTTTGTGTAGACGACTGTTAATAAATACTCATGTTCTATTCCCTACATTTGGTATCGCTGCTAACCACGAGAAGGGAAGATTGCTGTTCTGCAGATGCTGTTGTGTATTTAGTGTAGACAACTGTTAATAAACACTCATGTTCTATTCCCTACATTTGGTATCGCTGCCAACCAGGTGAAGGGAAGATTGCTGTTCTGCAGATGCTGTTGTGTATTTTGTGTAGACGACTGTTAATAAATACTCATGTTCTATTCCCTACATTTGGTATCGCTGCCAACCAGGTGAAGGGAAGATTGCTGTTCTGCAGATGCTGTTGTGTATTCAGTGTAGACAACTGTTAATAAACACAATACAACTATACAATCATTGAAATAGTTCATTTATTCATTTGATTTTAATCTTTTCTTTTATTCTTTGTTTTATTTCAGTCATTTACTGTTGGTAAAAATGATACTGATACTCGACATTCAGTTAGTAAAGCAGAAGAACGAGGTTTTACACTATGGATTAATAAACGTTTGGGTCATGATATAGAATTACAAGATGGTATTCTACCAGTTGATCCATCTGTTGATGGACAATTATATCAACGATGTAAAAATGGTATATTATTATGTAAACTTGTTAATGTGGCTAGTCCACATACTATTGATGAACGAAGTATTAATAGAGGACCTAGTTTAAAAAATGTTTTTAATGTAAGTATTTCTATTGTTGTTTTTGGTTATTGTAATTGTAATCATCCTTTAGTATTATACTATAATGTAGAATAGTATTATCATTAATTTGAAAGAAGCATACTCGTAAAGGTATAACATAGGCTATAAGTCACAATTGATTGATCACTGGGTAGTGACCAATGTCATGCGTGTCTAGTCCTTATTATTAGTGCAGATCGAATGCTATCGATCATGTTGCAATGTGGCCACCAGTCTAGGTGACTCGACACCGCGGGCACTATTGTAAGATTCGATGGTGGTTGCAGGTAGTCGACAGGAAACCTTGGACCCGGGTTTCGTGCTCCTTGGCACTCGTCAGGAGGTCAGTCGCGGCCCGGATAGCTTAGTGGTAACGTCTCTGACTGTGAAGCTGGGTGACACGGGATCGAATCCGCCAGGGAGCACCAGTTCCCTCAAAGATTACAGGTACACCTTGCTGACGAGTGCCAAGTAGCACGAAACCGCGGTTCCAGGGTTTCCTGTCGACTACCTCCAACCACCATCGAATAGGCTATAAGTCTTTTGTCCTGTATCTGAATAAGTCAATCTAAGCTAGATCATCATTGAAAATCTAGAGGCTTTGGATGGCTATTACCATTGGAGTCCAATCCGTATGGGGGGGGATCGAGACAATTATCTACATCAGGCAATGAATAATGAGTTGTGCATAACCGTGGATCGATTAAAATTACACATGAACACCGTTGGATACTGGCTTAGGGGTTTGGAGTTTAAACGTTTGCACACAAGACTGAAAGTCATAGGTTAGAGTTCTATGTGTGATATCTGTTAATTTCAAGTTAACGGGGGGGTATTCTTTGGAACCGATGGTTTAATAATTTAAGTCATTTGACGATTACATTACTACTTGATTGATAAAATTCAGTCAGTAATCAGGATTAAATTCATTTTGTTTCACAAAAATGATGAAACAAATATCAGTGTATGGTTTCTGTAATTCAATTTCTACAACAACAAAAAACAGTAGAGAAACGACTCAGTGATTAAAGAGGTCCAGTTTCCAATCACGAGCTCGTTTGTTCGAGTCCCACTTTCAATATTGACAACTAAATAGAAATCATTGACCATGATATAAAATGTAACTCAATATTGATTAGATAAAATTGTACTAATTGAGTGTAATCATTTTCAGTAACTTGATTGTATCTATATATCACACTAATCCTATAGACAGTTTATGATCTAGGAATAAGGAGATTAAAAAATAGTTAAGATCATAAGTCAGTTGAATATAGATCACCATGGAAAACCTGGAAGTATTGGACGGACGTTTCGTCCTATTATGGGACTCCTCAGTGGCAGTGCCCTACTGCGGCATTCAAGTCATGATCTTAACCATTGAAATTATTATAATCTCCACAAAAACCCTTCTGATAATAAGGAGATTAGTTTAATAAGCTAAAATGTTTATTATTATTATATCTCTGATCAAGTTGGTCTGTAATCAGAACCTATTGATATTGATATTTCATATAGTACATTAAACATCATGTTTAATTAAAGTTCTATCTAAACAAATCACATTCATTCATCCAGTATCATTTACATCATTCAATAAGTACTGTCAAGGTTCTTAGTTTGTTTCTCTCCCCCCTCTCTCTCTCCCCATCTCTCTCTCTCTCTCTGTAAACAATGAATGATCGGTTTAGTTCAGTTGATCAGTTATAAGCCTTAGTTAGTAACTGTTTTTTGTAAACCAACATGTTAGACTATCATGTATAAACAATATGAATGTGACCAAGCATATCTTATTATTGATCTATGTATTTCATTTTAGTGAACTCTTGATTAAGTTGATATATTCTGTTTTGTAGTCAAATATTACAGACAGACATATATCAATGTCAGTACTTTAACCGAATAGTTTTGTTTAGTTTAATGTTAATTTAAATGAATTTTTTATGGAAAATTTCGAAAGTACTGGAATGGCTGTTTCGTCCTATTGTGAAACTCTTCAATAATGTGCATCTATGATCCTGTCTAGAGAGATTTGAACTCAGGATTTATCAGTCTTTCGCGGGTGAGCGCTTAACTCACTAGAGCAATGAATCGGTATCAAACGGTAGTAATGTCTAACTTCAACCAATCGATAAAATTGAGTTGTTCAGAACCATGAGTATCATTCATAAAGTATCTATAAACTATTTAAAGATTGAGTAGATGTAGTAGTCATGTCATTGATCATAGATATTGGTACAAGGAGGCATCAAATACATATGCGCCACACAGATCTCATTTGATATGTGTGAGGGCTGTTATACTGCCCGGATAATTTTCTTAGGGGGCCACATCTGGAGCCTTCGACCTGAAGATCTGATCCACAAGGCAGTGGAGTATCGTCAGGTGATGCAGTCCCATGGTAGCCGGTGAACATCGATTGATTCATACACCATTTGTTCCTTTAGGATACTGGAACTAGCCCATGTGTACCATTGGTTTGGGATCCGGTTAAAGCACAGGACATTCACTTTTCGTCCTCTCATTTTCGTAAATAACATCCGTAGTGTAAGAAGGCAATGAGTAGGACTTCCCTGACAGATGCTATATACGCGTGTCCATGTGAGAGTATTTCAAGAAAGAGAGAATAGACTCTCCCTACTCTCAGTTATACCAGGTCATTTGTAGGGCATATTACTACTTAACAACTATTTCGTCCCTAATATAAAACTCTTCATCAGTATACATGCTAGATGATCTATTTGTTACTTATTCATTCATTCCTATTCACTTATTACATAAATTCATTTTATTCAATTATATTAATATCTAGTTTTGTATTAAATATTCATTACATATGAAACATACATATTTTGTTCTTCTGTTATCTTATTATGTATATGTAAAGTGTTATAACTTAATCAATTACAGATTTACTATTGAAAAAAGAAAAAAAAACATTTGTTACCAAATAATGGAAGGGTGATGAATAATAGTAACAATACTAATCATATTATACACTATAGTGACAATCACTATATAAAATTACTGTTACTTTTATGGTTACCAAAAAAAAAAAAAAAAAAAAAAAAAAAAAAAAACTGAAAGAGAACACACATACCAACATAGATACATAGTGACATAGTACATAAATCAATAATTACAAGAATGTATCTTATATCAATAAATGAATTGTTTGATAAACGTTGTCAACTAAGTTATTCAATAATAAAACTATGTCAATACAATATACAGTATACATAATATAGTTGAAATCATGAATGACATCATGTAAATCATAATTACATAGTTTAGTTGTCATAGTAACATATATAGAAATCAATGAAGATAGTAGAGTATGTATGAATGAGAAAAGTAAAATTATGCTTTATCATTTTTTTAGAATAGTATCTAAGTCATCTCATTAAAATAAACTGGTTGCTATGCATGTGCATGTATGTATCTATGCGTATGGTATTTATAATTTGTGTATATGTGTCAACATTGTTCCTAATCAATAATAAAAGGTCAATATTAAAGAATGTAATAATAAATGACATTATAGAGAAATCTAAATGACGATGGTGACGGCACCATTGGATACTGTTAAGTATTCATGCACAAGGCCGATAAGTCCTAGGTTCTACTAATATCCCCAGGGCGGAATCGTGGATGTGCACTGTTGAGGAGTTGTACAATAGGATGAAATGTATCATCCAGTGCTTCTGAGGTTTCTATTATGGTCTAACTTTAATTAACTCATGAATTCAACTATTAAAATTACTAAAATCTCTATAAAACCCCCCTTCTAATCCTAAACAGTTTCTCAATATGCATATGCATATGGTATTTATAATTTGTGTATATGTGTCAACATTGTTCCTAATCAATAATAAAAGGTCAATATTAAAGAATGTAATAATAAATGACATAATCTTAACATCTTTGTATTATATGTAGATATAATTGAATAATTGAATGTTAGATGATAATGTCTATATGTGTATAGATAGAACGAATTGTCCGGTAACAAATAGATCATCATCATCATATAGATAATAAGCAAATATGGATACTAGCTAGCAATGGAATCCAGTTTGACGCGCATTTCGTCTAATTTGGGACTCATCAACTGGATGTACCTGCATCTCAGAGTTGATGTTCACTCTGGGAGGGACTCGAACCCAGTACCATTCGCTTCAAACGCCATCGCGTTATCCACTCAGCTACTGGATCTTCCCATTGATCTTGACGACTGCTATTTATCAATGTCTTATTGGCATATGCGTATACTCTGCGTATTGCCTCAATATTGCCTTAATTTACAAGCATTATAAGCAAAGATGAATAGCGGCTTGTAGTGAAATCCAGGAGGCGCGTTTCGTCCTATTTGGGACTCGTCAAATGGATATACCGCCATCGCGTTATCCACTCAGCTACTGAGACTGATCAATTTCAGTCCTAAACATCAATGGGAAGATCCAAGTAGAACAATAGAAAGTGAATTAAAGTAGATAATGTTTTCGTAACATTGATGTATAACGATTAGTGTTATTGAAATGAGTTTGATTTAGGAGTGAAAGATAAAATATTATATCATGAATTATAAATAATATTATGAGTAAAGATGAATAGTGGCTAGTAGTGGAATCCAGGTTGACGCGCATTTCGTCCTATCAGAACTTACTAGCTAAGTAGATAAAACGATGGCGTCTGAAACAAACGGTATTAGGTTTGAATCCCGGAAGGAACATTAACAATAGGATGTAGGTACATCCATATGATAAGTCCCAAATAAAATGAAACGCATGTCAAAATGAATTCCACCACTAGCCACTATCCATCTTTGCTTATAATGCTTTTGAATTACAGCAAGATCAAGGCAATACGCACAGTATGTACATATTGCCTATAAGAGATTGATCAATCATAGTCGTGAAGATCAATCGGAATATTTAAGTAAACAATATCAAATGACTTGGTTAACTTGTTTAACTTAATATGAAATAATTCACAGTCTGAAGGATACACCAATAGAGACAGATATCTACCTCAGTACAATGGAAGATGATCGCGCAATTTCATGAATTGGTTGACATTAGACATTAACATCATTAAATACTGAATCAGTGGTCCAGTAGGTTAAGCGTTTGTGTGCGCTCGAGACCGAAGGCTCTTGGTTCGAATCCCATAGGGTGGTATCATAAATGTGCATTGTTGAGAAGTCTCACAATAGGACGAAACAGCTGTTCATGACCTAACATCAAACTGGTTCATTATCTCAATCAAGAATAATCAGTATCATCCATTATCATCATCATCATCATCATCATCATCATCATCATCATCATCATCATCATCATTCATTCATTCATTCATTCATTCATTCATTCATTCATTCATTCATTCATTCATTCATTCATTCATTCATTCATTCATTCTTTTTATCTTTTTATTTTGTACATATATAGGTTCATGAAAATCTTACATTAGCTGTCAATTCAGCTGCTTCTATTGGTTGTTGTGTAGTAAACACTGGTCCAGAAGATATTATGCAAGGTAAACGACATATTGTACTAGGATTAATTTGGCAATTAATACGTCGTGGATTAATCGATACAATTACATTAAACAAACATAAAGAACTAATAGCATTATTACATGATGGTGAAACTGCTGAAGATTTATCTACATTAAAACCAGAAGAATTATTAATGCGTTGGGTGAATTATCATTTACATCGTGCTGGTTGTGATAGACGTATTACAAATTTTAATACAGATTTAGCTGATTCAGTTGTTTATGCACATTTAATGGAACAAATTGTACCAATTGATAAACGTTGTAAATTAATGTCAGCTAGTGAAATATTAAGTTCAACAAGTCGTCAAGAAAGAGCAATGAATGTATTAAATAATAATGAAACATTAGGTACACCATTTACATTATCACCAGAAGATATTTATTTAGCTGGTGAAAAAAATAATGATAATCGTGATCGTTTAAATTTAGCATTTTTAGCAACATTATTTAATATGTATCCTGGATTAGATACTAGACGTGATGATTTTATTATAGAAGGTGAAACAATTGAAGAAAGAACTTATAGAAATTGGATTAATTCACTTGGTGTTAAACCATATGTTACACATTTATATACAGATCTTAGTAATGGTTTAATATTATTACAATTATTTGAAAAAATTAAACCTGGTTCAATTGATTGGTCATTAGTAGATCAAGATTTTGATCCAAAACGACGTTTATTTCAAGAAACTGGTAATTGTAATTTAGTCATTGATTCAGCTCAATCAATGAATATACGTTTTGTTAATGTTAGTGGAAAAGATATACAAAAACGTGATCGGAAATTAGTATTAGGTGTTTGTTTTACATTAATGCAAGCTTATATATTCAAATTACTACATGAAGTAAGTTTTATGATGAATTGATATATATATATATATATATATATATATATATATATATATATATATATATATATATATTGATTTTTATTATTAAGATTGTACTTCTTGAAATCTACTCCTAGACAAGATGATATTATCAGTCTAGATGGTCGATCAATGGATGAAGATTCATAATTCCATGTTGTACCTGTTGTCTAACTTCAGCATTCTTTAAGAATGGGACTAACTTAATCCTAGAGAATTATCGTCTGTATATATATACATTTCAGTCATCAATAGTCTTACTAATATATATTTATCCAAATAACTAATCAGATAATCAGTTACAATATAGGACCAGGTTATATATATATATATATCCATTGGTCCAAGTTGTCAAACTTCATTAGTATGATAAGATGAACACTAAACTCATAGAAGTAGTCACTTCAATGATAGTAATGTATAAAAGAAAGATTGTGTATGAGGATATAATATAGGAAGAAAGAATTAGTTGGTAAAAAGAAAGGTAGAAATCAATTTCAATCGCACGGTTTAAAGGAAGACAGAGAGTGTATATACTTACGACACTGTGATTGATTCTGAGTCATATCACCAATAATCTCCAACCATTGGTTACGATAGTCACACGGACTCCAAACAAGTAGTGTGCATCTATTAACATGGTTCAGACTAGAAGTTAGTAACTTCAAGCACTGATGTCATGTTTTGGTTGGGTTGCCCCTCCTCCTCAACTTTCTTCTAACTATCTTCAACACTAATCAGCATTACGTGTCGTGGTAATCAGTGTTCAGGCATAGATAACCCATGGTCTAACCATCCTCGTGTATGGAATATCAGAACATTATCAACTGATTTACCATCATTCCCTAATACCCTAACTCTAACCTCACTAATACTTCAATGAATAGTTTTGCTTCAAGTGGGTTACAGACATCCAAGATGTAATTTTATGTATAATTCTAAACTATTTAAACTAAATTATTCTAACTCTTCATTAAAAGATCCAACCATCAGCAGGGAAGCAATCAACACTACATAAGAAATGGTTTCTAATCATCTAAAACTGATGTTTAGTCGTAGATTTAGTCACCTCACAGTGAAACAAGATCAAACATGATTCATCAATATTCAATCATTTAATCATGTTCAGATATTGATTCTGTTTATAGTATCAAAATAAGCCATTTAGAATGAAATAAAATCAATATACATAGTATGATACTGTGTACGTTTATCAATATTGAACTGTGATAAGGGGTCTTGTGGAGATTTTAGTAATTTCAATACTTGAAATCATGAGTCAATTGAAGCTAGACTACCATGAAAAAACCTGGAAGCATTAGACGGCCGTTTCGTCCTGGTATGGGACTCCTCAGCATTGCGCATCCACAATCCCACCACATGAGGGATTCGACCCCAGGACGAAACGGTCATCCAGTGCTTCCAGGTTTTCCATAGGGGTCTTAGCTTCAATTAATTCATGATATCAACTATTGAAATAAACATGTTTACTTTAAAATATCATCGGTTCAAATCATCAATTTATCAAGAATATTGATTATCAACAACCGTTAAAAAAGTGATAAGAATTGGCATATTGTTTAAACGAATCAATTCAATGAAATATCTAGGTTACAAGTTTATTCATGCTTTGACAAAGAATAAATAGATGATCACTCTGCCAAAAACAAAAAAAGTTTGCTACTTTCTTTAATGAAACTAAAAAACAAAACAAAACAAAACAAACAGATTGAATCATATTCATATGGTATTATTCATTTAAATGTTCTCATTGATGTTTAAGGTCTGAAAAAACTGATGAATCTTTTATTGGCATAGGTGCATACTCTATGTATTGCTTTGATAGTACTTCAAGTCATAAGTACTCTAGAACTTGAACCCAATGCTGTTCACTTCTATTGTGGAACGCGACTGGTGGCTACTCTAAATTCTACCGATTGATCAACTTTAGATATCCTTGTACATCCCCAATACTATTCCCTAATCTCCAATATATCAGTACACGAACCATCAGATGAAAATTGTTTATGGGTTCAGGAGAGGAAGAATAATAATACATTACAGACAAATGCATATTTATACAGTTAGGAGGACCATGAATATTGGCCAATAGGAAAATGACATGGGAAATAAATATTGACCAATAGGAAAATGAAACGTGAATAAATATAGACCAATAAGAAAATGACGCGTGAATAAATATAGACCAATAGGGAAATGACACGGGAAATAAATATCGACCAATAGGAAAATGACACGTGGAATAAATATTGACCAATAGGAAAATGACATCATTTTAGGTTCGTGGCTAGCATTAGACTTAACAGGATAATTTTTGGGCTATTCCAACAACTTCAAACACTATCGCATTATCCATTTAGCTAAAATGTCATGATAATCACTTACTTGTGTAATGGAACAAAATTAAAAATCACTTGATTTTGTTTACTTGAATCTTTTTTATTAATGTGATGACTATCAGGACTCAGTAGCTAAGTGGATAACATGATGACGTTCAAAGCAAACGGTACTGAGTTCGTGTCCAACATCAACTTTGAAATACAGTTATATCCAGCTCATGAATGAGATTGGACAGAAAATAAATGATGTTTGACACACACTAAATCAATAATAGAGAAATTGAAATACTTCAAAGAGATTTTCTTAACTTAACCAATGTAAATAGACTTGATAGAATTCCTTATTGATTACTGACACGCAGCTATGTATATTGGCCACTAATGGATAAGGATATTGGAAGTATTGTAAACAAATATCCACAAGCTGCAAAATCGCCACAGACAATACAGTCATCTCTATGTCCAACTGTAGGAAAGCCATGGTCCCGTGTTCATGCTGATTTTTTTTCGTCAAATAAATGGTCAATACTTTCTTATTATCATCGACTTATTTACAAAATGGCTAGACATTTATTTAATGTCTCGGACCTTATCGATCTCAACAATAGCGGTGTTGAATAGGCTTTTCAGGTAGTTTGGTTTTCCGGAAACACTAGTCACAGACAAGAGACCTTTCTTCATATTGGAAATCTTCTCAAACTTCTGTATAAAGAACTCAGTTTCACACATTAAGTCATTGCCCCACCATTTTTGGTCAAAAGGTCAAGCTGAGAGTTTCGTCGATACCTTCAGGCGAGCTCTCATCAAGTCACAAGACGAGGGCACAACGGAAAAGTTCATTTAGAATTTCCTGAAGACATACAGAACAACCTCGAATCCAGCTTCACCTAACGGTATCTCCCCTGCCGAATCAATAGTCGGAAGGAAGATTCGGACTACATTTGATGGAATATATTCACAGAGAAGAAGACGGGACTATAAACTCAAAGTGAACGGAGTTATTCGTCAGTTTCCTAATGAGTTACCAGTATGTGTAAGAAACCTACCACATTGAGGACCAACATGGGTAGCGGGCATTATTGTAAGAATAATAAATGAAGTGATGTACGAAATTGATATTCGAGTTAAGCGCCTGAAGAGATACAAAATGGCATACTTGACAGACGATTAAATTCAGATAGGGGATCTTCTAGCTCGAATCTGCAAATAGATTATTTGATTGATACAGTCAGTTGGAAGCATCAAGATCAGCGCAGAAGATGTAATGACCAGATTCAGAAAAAACTGTCAACACTTTCAGCTAAATCCAGTTAGCAGGACTAATTTTTCCGAAGGGAATGATGATATGGAGAGTCAACCAAAAGTGGCCTAATGAGAAGGTCAATCAATAGCAATCAGAACTGACCCAGAGGTTAAATGAATTTCCTTGAGGTTAAAATGGGTTAATTTCACAAGGAGTAGTAGTGAATTGTGGGGGGGGGGGTTAGTGCGTAGTGTACCATGTATCAGTATCAGATTTTGGAACAGTGCACATCACAGCAATATAACTATTTAAAACTCATTTTATTCCATGTTTTATAAGTAGATTAATAAATTTATATTTTCATTAATTGAGATCATAAGTTAATTAAAGTTAGACCACCATGAAATACCTGGAAGCACTGGACGGTCGTTTTGTCCTATTGTGAGACTCCTCAGCAGTGCGCATCCACGACCTCACCCCGTGCGAGATTTGCACCTAAGATTTATCAGTCTCGCACGCGAGCGCTTAACCTCTAGACTACTGAGCTGGTCGGCATCTAAAGGTGTTAGTATTTAAGTTCAACTAATCCACCAAATTGAACGACATATCCACCATTGTCTTCAGTGAGTTACTATCTCACAACAGACCTGATTGAAATTCACTGGTCACTGGTCAACTGACTCATGATCTTAATCATTGTAATTACTATAATATCCACAAAACCCCCTTCTGATATTAATCAACATATGCTCACTAGTGAATGGCTTCAAGAGATGTATCCTGGAGTTCTAGTGAGAAGTAGTGAGTGACCATTGGAGTTTAACCAGATCTATTGTGAAATAGTAACTGACTGAAGACAATAATGGATATATCGTTCAATTTTGTGGATTACTCGAACTTAGACATTAACATGATTGGATACCGGCCCGTTCAGTAGTCTAATGGTTAAATGCTCGTGCGCGAAACCAGTAAATCCTGAGTTCATATCTCGCAAGTGGGCAAGATCATACATGTGCACTAACAGTGAAAAGTTCCACAATACGATGAAATGATCGTCAAGTACTTCCACATTCTCTATGATGATCTAGCTTCAATTGACTCATAATTTTAACTATTGAAATTTATATTTATTCATATAATTCTTGATTGATTTTAGGTTACACCAGGTGGTATTGATATACCACATGATGATCGTGATATATTAACATGGGTTAATGGACAAATGAATGAAGCTAAAGCTAAACCAATACATAGTTTTAGAGATCCTTCATTAGCTACCGGTATACCTATATTACAATTATTAGAACATATTAAACCAAATTCAACTAATAAAGAAATATGGTTAGGTAATAATGTAGATGATGCATCTATACGTCAATATGCTATATCATGTTGTCATAAAGCTGGTGCTAGAGTATTTACATTACCGGAACATCTTGAAGAATTAAATGGTAAAATGATTTTAACATTATTTGCATCATTACAATTATTATATTATAATCTTAAACAAAAAGCTGAAAATAAACATAATCGTATTAAAAATACAGAATTAAAATGGTTAAAATTAAATGAAGATAATAATAAGATAAATGGAACAGAATAAGAAAAAAAAAAGAAAAACAAAAAAAGAAAAACAAAAAAGAAAAACTTTTCTCTTATTAATCTTCAATAACTGTTAGCTTTTCCTTTTTCTTTACGTTTCTTTATCTTTTCTTTTCTCTCTTTTTTCTTTTAAAACACTGACATTCACCATTGATCTTCGATGACTGTTAGTTCTATCCTTTCTTTACCTTTTTTTCTTTTCTTTTCTCTCTTTTTTCTTTTAAAACACTGACATTCATCATTGATCTTCGATGACTGTTAGTTTTATTATTTCTTTTCTTTTCTTTCTTTTCTTCTTTCTTCTTTCCTTTTAAACATTCATATTCATCATTGATCTTCGATGACTGTTAGTTCTACCCTTTCTTTGCCTTTTTTCTTTTCTTTTCTCTCTTTTTTCTTTTAAAACATTGACATTCATCATTGATCTTTGATTGTTAGTTTTATTCTTTCTTTTCTCCTTTCCTCTTTCTTTTTAAACATTCACATTGATCACTGATCCTTAATGACTGTTGGTTTTTTTCTTTTCTTTTCTCTCTTTTTTCTTTTTAAACATTGACATTCATCATTGATCTTCGATGACTGTTAGTTTTTAATCCTTTCTTTTCTTTTCTTTTCTTTTCTTTCTTTTCTTCTTTCGTCTTTCTTTTTAAACATTCACATTGATCACTGATCCTTAATGACTGTTGGTTTTTTTCTTTACTTTTCTTTTCTCTCTTTTTTCTTTTAAAACATTGACATTCATTATTAATCATCAATGACGGTTAGTTTTATCTTTTCTTTTCTTCTCTTTTTTTCTTTCTTTTCTTCTTTCTTTATTTTTTCTTTTTAAACATTCACATGAATATATTGTAATTCATATTCATTCTCAACAAAAAAATAATAGAAGAAAAAGAAGAGGAGGAAAAAAAAAGAAAGAGTCCATTTTATTGTTAAGGATTGAATGAATCAAATTGTTTATAGAAAAAAAAATTGTTTTTTTTTTAAAATTTTTTTCTCTAAAAACACAAAAAATAAAACAAACAAAAAATTTAATTGATTTCTGATGGACATAATTTTTTTTCTTCTGATTTTGGTTACTAAGTGACTTTATTTCATTTTGATAGATCCCATTGTTTAGTAAAGAAAAAAGAGGGATACAAGTGAAATCAATAACTCACTTGTTTGATAATGTAACCTTCTTTCTTTTTTTTGTTTTTTTTTCCTTTTTTTTCTATTCTCTTCAAAAAGGTAAACTTCATTTGAATTGTTTGTTTTTTTTTTTTTTTTTTGGTGATAAAATTAATTAGCCAAATAAATTATATATTTTTATTAAACAAATGATTGTCATTCTAAATATAGTTTTACAACATATTATCTAGTAATGATACATAGTCATTAAATCTGTCAACATTAGCCCCTTTAATGTCCTGGTACGGTGAAAAGTGGGTAGATTCAGCACAGGATGATGATTTCATTGTAGTATGGAACTTTACATTAGTGAGTTTCTATAATCTAACATGAAGGTTTTCAAAACTAGGACCTATCAGTCAAAGATGAAAAGGACATCTAATGCTTTCAAGTTCACTAGGATGGTCTAGTTTACTATAACTCATTAATTCAACTAATAAAATTATTAGAATCTTCATTAAAAAAACTTCATTCTGATATCCGTCACAATAAACATATCGTAACTTTTGAACAACTAACTATTCAGAGAATAATCATAATCAGAATGTATTTTGTGGAGATTTTTACAATTTCAATGGTTATGATCATGAGTCAGTTGAAGCTAGATCATCATGGAAAACCTGGGGGGGGGCGAGGTCGTAGATGCTAACTGCTGAGGAGTCCCACAATAGGACGAAACAGCCGTCCACTGCTTCCAGGTTTTCCATGGTTGTGGTCTAGCTTCAACTGACTCATGATCTTAACCATTGAAATTGTTCACAGAATGATTATATAAAAAGATTTATGTAAGTATCAAATAAATATATCATTCAGTATATATAACAAATGTTGGTGAATTGATTCAGATGAAATGAAACAACATCATCGTTAGTGACAGTAAAACGAATAGTTTACTCCCTCAATGGAAAATCCTATTTCACTTACTATGCGTATTTGTCATAGCCTCACAGTACTATTCAATCACTTTGGAATTTCCCATTCTATCAACACAAAATACCTCCATTAGTTACAGTTTCTATTTTATTTTATTTCAACACATAGATATTGGTACAAGAAGACACCAAATATATATGCGAAACACAGATTTCATTTGATATGTGTGACGGATGTGATACTAGATGCGTGCCCAAATCGAATCAGGTGGTTTTCTTAGAAGGACCATACCCTGAGCCTTCGATCTGAAGATCTGATCCACAAGGTAGTGGAGCATCGTAAGGAGATGCAGTTCCATGGTAGCCGGTGAGCAACAATTGGTTCATACGCCATTTGTTCACTCAGGATACTGGAGTCAACCCATGTGCACCATTGGTTTGTGATCCGGTTAAAGCACCCTGGTACGGTCGAGAGTGCAGAGAGTCCGCTCTCCCTCTCGAAATGCTCTCACGTGACCACGCGTTTATAGCTTCTACCAGGGAAATCCTACTCACTGCCTTCTCACATCACGGGTGTTGTTTACGAAAATCAGAGGACGAAAAGTGAATGTCCAGAGAATTACTTCCAGTAATCTGTTTACATTCTATAATAAGAGATCTTCTTTAATAAGCCTAAACTGTTTAATACTTCACAGATCCATCATGAAGAGAATAAATTATGGTGATAACTTAAAGGCTATCCACAATAAACAGCAGTGAAATACATCACATACATATAAATATTTATAAAGTATAAACACTGATCAAAATCTAATGTAAAGTAATGAGTTTCAATTGGGAATACAATTGAATTCATAAAAAAATCTAAACAATGTTCAATGTATTCGAGATAATCATGTCAAACATTGGTGATGGTACCTACAAACTCATCGCTACCAAATGCCGTGATACGGTCGAGGGTGGGGAGATTCAGCTCTCCAACGAAAAATTCTCACACATCACCACCAGTATATAGCTACTGTCACAGAAGTCCAACTCACTGCATTCTCGTAGCAGGGATGTTGTTCGCGAAATTGAGAGGATGAAAAACGAGTGTCCGGTGCATGAAACGAGTTGATGGATATTGAAGGGGAGTTGGAAAAATCTGATTCAAAACAAATGGTGCACTTGGGATTCAAGATTTTGAGTGAACAAATGGCATCTGAACCAATTGTTGGTCACTGGTTAACATGAGACTGAATTTGATGACGTTGTTCCATTTCCTTGTGAATCAGACCTTCAAGTCAAAGGATCCGGTTGTGATCCTCTAAGAAAACAACATTTCTCGATCTGAGCATCCAGTTAATGTCAATATCACAGACCACACACAAATCGAGTAACTTGTGTGGTGTATATGTATTCGTTGCCCCTATGTACCAATATTTATGTGTCCAAATAAGTAAATAAATAGCACAGTTTTGACGTCAGTTAGATTGGACAGTGTTACTGACGGGCTCATCACTTTTGTAGCTCCTGTATCTGACTCTAGTTTGATCATTGCTATTGATATACACACATCGCCGATTCTCGTCTATAATTATCGACTGAATCCGCTTTAGTAAATAACGGAATTAAATAAGTCAAATAAGAGAATGAATTTTGAATATGTATATTTCATACACTGATTATTGGTTTGAACAGACAATCAAAGAGACGAACCAAAGAGGGAAGAACGAAACAGATTGTAGAAATGAAGTGAGCCAATACTTTTGATTCAAATGAAACATTTAGTGGGATCCTTTATTTTATTGTCATTTAGATCAGACGATGTTTTTCAAAGGGATTACCACTTTAGTGACCAGAAATCTGACTCTAATTTAATCGTATAAATAATGGTTGTCGAAATATATATGTCGCTTATCCTCGTATATAATCACTGACTTAAATCGCGTTAGTCAATAACGGAATTAAATAAGTCAAATCACGAGAATGGACTTTTGGATACATATATTTTGTATATGAAGCGAATGGAACAGTGAGAGAAGTGAAACGATGCGCAGTGGAGTCGGCGGGTGAGTCAACTCCCCTTTAACCAAACGTTAATCAATATTTATAAGCACACAAAAATAGACTACAGTCATATGATGGGTAATGGGATAAAAAGTGTACACATACATACGTTCATATAAAAACAGTCAAAGTTTTTATAAGCAAATCATTAACAAGGTCAAAATGTAGCTTGAGAAGAATGGATTTATTGGCTTGTCCACATGCTAGAATAAGTTATGCAGGTTTAACATCGTAACTGACACCACACACACACACACCACAGTAGTCGTTATTATTATTATTGTTATTATTCTGTATGAGAAAACGGTTACTATCGCAACAGATTACTGATCTGAACATGGTAGAGCATCAGAATAACTTGGAAATAACACATGACTGATTCGACTTACGATTGAAATATTTCGATATCGAATTTCATCGAAAGATATTAACAGAATGATTACTATCAGTTCTTCTGAATAAATTTATGGGTCATACGAATAAAGTGATATATATGACCCTGTTAGTCTTACTTATCTAGATACTTTTCAATATCATCAATACAATGACTTCTTAATCGATAGTACCTATTTATTTTAGATTGTTTTGCTCATATACGAATTTATAATAGTATCTGAAATCAATTTCAGTTCTAAACATCAATGGAAGATTAAACTTCACCCCATTACACAAGCAAGTGGATATCAAGACTCAGTAGCTGAGTGGATAACGTAATGGTGTTTGAAACGAATGATACTGGGTTCAAGTCCCTCTCAGAGTGAATATCAACTGTGAGATGCAGGTACATCCAGTTGACGAGTCGCAAATAGGACGAAAAGCGCTTCCTGGATTCCATTGCTAGCCACTATATATCTTTGCTTATAATGCTTGTAAATTAAGTCAACAACCAAACAATACGCACAGTATGCACATATATGCCATTAAGAGACTGATCAATTTCAGTCTTAAACCTTAATGGGAAGATTTAAGTAAACCATTGCGAAGTGAATTGACCTTCACCCCATTGCACAATCAAGTGTCTATCAGAACACAGTAGCTGAATGGATAACGCGATGGTGTCTGAAGCCATTGGTACTGGGTTCGAGTCACTCTCAAAGTGAATATCAACTCTGAAATGCAGGTACATCCAGTTGATGAGTCCCAAATAGGACGAAACGCGCATTGAACTGGATTCCATTGCTAGCCACTATCCATGATGGCTTATGATCACTGTATTAATGCTTTTGATAACTTCATATAATGATGACAATTTGTTTATGTAAAATGTGAATGTGCTTAGTTATTCTAGATATTTTCACTTTATATGATCATACAAAGATATGGATTGATTAAAAGTCACTATAGGATATATGCTGTTATTCTATTGTTATATTAGTTTCCTTTGAAGTTTCTAAACTTTACATACTGTAGTGTCTGTCATTATGTTAAGCCCAAATACCTTATTATTCTAACTTCCGGACAGCCCATTCTATTCATTCTATTTGAGTCACATCTGACCTTGTTAATTATTCGCTTATCAATGTCTTGACTGTCTTTATATGAACGCGTAGGTGTATGCACACTTCTTATCCCGTTACTCATCACATGTTTGTAATTTATTTTTGTGGGCTTATAAATATTGATTAACGCTTTGTTAAAAGGGAGAGTTGGCTTACCAGCCATCTCCACCGCTCGTCAATTTTGCTTCGCTTTCTTCTCTTCGCGTCGTTCTCCCGTTCGTTTGTCTAATCAACAATTATACAAAATATATCCATTCAAAACTCCATTCCCGTTATTTGACTTATTTAATTCCGTTATTAACTAACGCGATTTAAGTCAATGATTATTTACCAGGATAGACGATAGCAACCAATTATTACGATCAAATTGGAGTCAGATCACGGGCCACTAAAATACTTTTGAAACCGTCTAATTTGAATGGAAGTTCAATAATAAACCATAAAGATATCTATAATCAAATTATCTGACTAAATAAGATAATCATTTAATAATTGAATTCATGATTCAATTGAAGCTAGATCACCATGGAAAACCTGTATAAATTGAAGCTAGACAGGTTGAAATTAGACATTAACATTGTTAGATGCTGGCCAACTCAGTAGTTTAGAGATAAATTGTTCGCACATGAGACGGATAGGTCATAGGTTCGAATCTCGTGGAGTTGGATCATGGATGTGCACTGTTGAGGTATTCCATACTAGAACGAAAAAGCCGTTCGTCACTTTCAGATTTTCCATGATGGTCGTGGGTTCAAATCTCATGGGTTTGGATCATGGATGTGCACTGCTGAGCTGTTCCATACTAGAACGAAATGGCCATTCATCACTTCCAGATTTTCCATGATGGTCTTGGATTCCAATCTCGTCAGGTGGGATCGTAGATGTGCACTACTGAGCTGTTCAATACTAGGACGAAAACATCATCCAGTGATTAAGAATATGAATAATCTTTGATAAAACATCAAAGAAACATTCATTATTCTCTATTATTGTCTTCGTTTCAAAAATGGATCTCATTCTATAATGAAAATAATCTTTAAGATTTATTAGTTTAATTACAATTGATATGATTCTATCTATCTGTCAATTATGTGAAAATAGTTAATAATGGAGATCTTTTTCTTAAAATTAATAACAATGTCACATTTTATACAAAACATAAGTACTTTCCAAATATTTTTGTCTTTGATCTTATTTAGTTTTAAATAACAGTAATATGAAAAAGAAGAAGAAGAAGAAGAAGAATGTAATCGGTATTATGATCATCTATTTCTAGGGTTTAGAAATCTAGAATCTCTTTGCCAGAATAATAAATTTCATATTGGATTATAAAAAGAGTAGTTTGTGGAGAGTTTTAGTAAGTTATTAGCTGAATTATTGAGTCGATTGTAGTTAAGCCATCATGGAAAATCTAGAAATAACGAATGATCTTTTTTTGTCCTAGTATAGGACTCCTCAATAGTGTACATGTATGATATCAGCCCACGGGATTCGAAACTACGACGTGTTAATCTCGCAAAAGAACGTTTAAAATTTAGACTACCAAGTTGGCCGGCATCCAACAATGTTAATGTTCAACTTCAACCAATTCACGAAATCTTGCCATTGTCTACTATCTCAAGGGGTTGGATCGTGGATGTCCACTGCTGAAGAGTCTCATACGAAGATGAAAAGGTCGTTCGTTGTTTCCAGATTTTTCATGGTGCTTTAGTTACAATTAACTCAAGAATTCAAATATTAAAATTATAATAATCTTGATTGATTATCAACGATTATTTCATTTATATCAAAGAGGTATGAAAGTATGTTATTTATTTAGGTTTTTTGATATGGTGTTTCTTGTTGACAGGTCTAAAGGGATTATTATTATTATTATTATTCTATATAGAAAGACAGATATTTTACGATCCATTTCAACGAAACGGTAGACAAGTCAGTAACTGAAAAGCATACGAATAACTAACAGATAGAGGATCACAACCGGATCCTTTGACTTGAAGGTCTGATTCACAAGGAAATGGAACAACGTCATCAAATTCAGTCTCATGTTAACCAGTGACCAACAATTGGTTCATATGCCATTTGTTCACTCAAAATCTTCAATCCCAAGTGCACCATTTGTTTTGAATCAGATTTTTCCAACTCCCCTTCAATATCCATCAACGCGTTTCATGCACCGGACACTCGTTTTTCATCCTCTGAATTTCGCGAACAACATCTGTGCTACGAGAATGCAGTGAGTTGGATTTCTGTGACAGTAGCTATATACTGGTGGTGATGTGTGAGAATTTTCCGACGGAGAGCTGAATCTCCTCACCCTCGACCGTACCATGGCATTTGGTAGCGATGAGTTTGTAGGTACCATCACCAATGTTTGACATGATTATCTCGAATACATTGAACATTGATTAGATTCTTTTTTGTGAATTGAATTGTATATTCCTAATTGAAACTCATTACTTTACATTAGATTTTGATCGGTGTTTGTACTTTATAAATATTTATATGTATGTGATGTATTTGACTGCTGTTTATTGTGGATAGCCTTTAAGTTATCACCATAATTTATTCTCTTCATGATGGACCTGTGAAGTATTAAACAGTTTAGGCTTATTGAAGAAGATGTGTTATTATAGAATGTAAACAGATTACTGGAAGTAATTCTCTGGACATTCACTTTTCGTCCTCTGATTTTCGTAAACAACACCCGTGATGTGAGAAGGCAGTGAGTAGGATTTCCCTGGTAGAAGCTATACACACGTGGTCATGTGAGAGCATTTCGAGAGGGAGATCGGACTCTCTCCACTCTCGACCGTACCAGGGTGCTTTAACCGGATCACAAACCAATGGTGCACATGGGCAGACTCCAGTATCCTGAGTGAACAAATGGCGTATGAACCAATTGTTGCTCACTGGCTTCCATGGAACTGCATCTCCTTATGATGCTCCACTACCTTGTGGATCAGATCTTCAGATCGAAGACTCAGACTATGGTCCTTCTAAGAAAACCACCTGATTCGATTTGGGCAAGCATGTAGTATCACATCCGTCACACATATCAAATGAAATCTGTGTTTCGCATATATATTTGGTGTCTTCTTGAACCAATATCTATGTGTTGAAATAAAATAAAATAGAAACTGGAACTGATGGAGATATTTTGTGTTGATAGAATGGGAAATTCCAAAGTGATTGAATAGTACTGTGAGGCTATGACAAATACGCATAGTAAGTGAAATAGGATTTTCCATTGAGGGAGTAAACTATTCGTTTTACTGTCACTAACGATGATGTTGTTTCATTTCATCTGAATCACTTCACCAACATTTGTTATATATACTGAATGATATATTTATTTGATACTTACATAAATCGCTTTATATAATCATTCTGTGAACAATTTCAATGGTTAAGATCATGAGTCAATTGAAGCTAGACCACAACCATGGAAAACCTGGAAGAACTGAACGTGCGTTTCGTCCTATTGTGGGACTCCTCAGCAGTGAGCATCCATGATCTCGCCCCCCCCAGGTTTTCCATGATGATCTAGCTTCAACTGACTCATGATCATAACCATTGAAATTGTAAAAATCTCCACAAAATACATTCTGATTATTATTATTCTCTGAATAGTTAGTTGATCCAAAGTTAGAATATGTATATTGTGACGGATATCAGAATGAAGTTTTTTTAATGAAGATTCTAATAATTTTATTAGTTGAATTAATGAGTTATAGTAAACTAGAACAATCATCAAGAACCTGGAAACAACAGACGTCCATTTCATCCTAGAGTTTAAGAATTTACATACAAATCCGATAGGTCCTGAATTCGAAACCCACATACGGAATCATAGGCGCGTATTGATGAATAGTTCCATCCTACAATGAAATCACCATCCAAGGCTTTCATGTTTTGTTTTTTTTTTTCATGGTAGTTTAGCTCTTAAATAATTCAGCATTAAATTCAACGACATAACATAAACACGCTTTATTATTTACTAAGAAAACAATAAAACAATAATATATAGATTAACAGAAAACAACAAAATCAATATTGAACTAACCATTTTATCACAACTAGGAAAAGAACAAGAACAAAAACAAAAACAAAAACAAAAAAACAAAAAAAAAAACAAAAAAAGAGAGAATAATATTAAAACAAAATTTATGAGAGAAAAGTTTTAAAGAAAAGAAAAATCAATAATAATATAAAGGGTAAAGATGAAAGAATAGTTTAAATGTTGTATAACATATATCTATATTGTGTTACCATGGCAACCTGTGAAAGATAATCTTTAGGTGTGAATGTTATTTTACTTTTTTTACACTTTGATTATATTTTAGATAATTAGACAAAAAAAATGTGGGAAAAAAACGGTTTTGTTTTTGTGTGTGTGTGTTTTTGTTTGATTCGATATGGATTAGTAACCGTAACTCTAACCCTAACCCTACTAGTTACTATGCCATTTTGATATTGATATCCCAAGAAGAAAATAAGGATATGGATCACTTGATTTAATTGATTTTGATTCAATGTAAAATAGAATGAATAAATTCTGGATAAGTTACAGGTATTTTTTGTTTTATTAATGATGTTATGGAAGATGCCGATGATGCTGATGATGAGGAGGAGGAGGAGGAGAAGGAGGAGGAGAAGGAGGAGGAGGAGGAAGAGCAGGAAGAGGAAGAAGAAGAAGAAGAAGAACAAACTGAAAACGATGATGATGATGATGATGATGATGAGGAGGAGGAGGAGGAGAAGGAGGAGGATAATTTTGAACGATGAAACTCATTATGTATCATTTCAAAACAATTTAATGAATTATTTAAACAAGATATTTGATTATCAATTGTATGATTGATACAATTTGATGAAATATGTTTCATTATTATATCAAATGTATTATGTAATAAATTTTTTGTATTTTTATCATAATCACTAAGGGTAATGATATAATTCAATGTTTGATTATTATCATTCATATAGTTATATAACTTCTCATTATTATATTCTATATTATTTATTGAATGAATAGATGAACTTATTTCATTATTGAATATTGAAACATTTGTTAATTCATCTTTATCATTTAAAATCGATTCTATATTTAATAAAGAATAGATATTATTATGTAATGAATAATCATAATTATGATTATTATTCATCATATTACTATCTATAGTTGAAGTAGTAGTATTAGTAGTGGTCATAGTAGTAGTAGTAGTAGTAGTAGTAGTAGTAGTAGTAGTAGTAGTAGTAGTAGTAGTAGTAGTAGTAGTAGTAGTAATCATAGTAGTCATAGTAGTCAAAGTAGTATTAGTATTAGTATAAGTATGAGTAGTATCATGATTAATCATGTGATTAGTTTCCATAGATATGGTTACATAATTATTATGATCATATGATGATGATGATGATGTCATTGGTAGAAATATTGTTTCATTTATATCATTAGGATTACATAATTGATTCATTGAATCATTCAATGTATTATATTCTGTTTTAATTTTATTGAAAATTGAATTACTATCAATATCATCATTAGTGTAATCATCTAGAAATGAAAACAAGGATTTCGTGTTTATAAAGTATACATATTTATATATATATCACTTAAGTGTCATATAAAACATGATGATATGTATAGAGTTAAGTATTTGTATATGAGTTTATGCATAATCCATTTCTTTTATCCGGGCTTGGAATCGGCCTGAAGTCTTAAAGGAGCTCCAGGGAGATTTACATTGCTGATGAGTTTTATAATGAGAAAAAAGAAACAGTTATTCAGTGCTTCCATCTTTTCAATAGTAGTCTAACTTAAATTGGTTCATGATCCATCTAAGGGAATTGAAAAACCATAATTTCAAACCAATAGTGTATATGGGCTCCAGTATTCTAAAGGAATAAAAGGCGTATGAACCAATTGTTGGTCATCGGTTATCATGGCACTGCATCGCCTTACGTCGCTTTTGTTTTTTTTATTTTTTGTTTGAACACATACATATTGGTACAATAGGGCACCGAATATATATGCGCTACATAAATTTTCATTTTATGTGTGTGTGGGTTGTGATAGTGCTCGGGTGCCCAAACCGACGCAGGTGCTTTTCCTAAGGGGCCACACTTCGAGCCTTTGACATAAAGGTCCAACCCACAAGGCAGTGGAGCATCGTAAGGAGATGCAGTCCAATGGTAGCCAGCCGGTGACCAACGATTGGTTCATACTCCATTTGTTCCTTCAGGATACTGGAGCCAGTCCATGTGCACCATTGGTTTGGAAACAGGTTAAAGCGCCGGACATTCGCTTTTCGTCCTCCCATTTTCGTAAACACCTCAGTCACGAGAAGGCAGTGAGTAGCACTTCCGTGGCAGAGGCTGTATACCCGTGACCATGTGAGGGTATTTCGATAGGGAGGGTAGGCCCTCCCCACTCTCGGCCATACCAGGGCATTTGCGGGCTACGTCGCTCTACTACCTTGTGGATTAGATATGTAAGTCGAAGGCTCTGGGTATTCCGCCCCCGCTAAGAAAATCACCTGCTTCAGTCTGGGCACCCGGGCAGTATCTTAGCCCTCACATAAACTGAATGGTTTATGTCACGCATATCTATTTGTTGCCTCCTTGTACTTATTGTCAACTTGAATAACCTTTTAAGTGAAATGAAATTATTAGATAAATAATCAGAATACATATGAGTCATATCAGTTGAAATAACTGATAATACAAATAGAAACTCTATGAATTGTTTCGTGGGAGGCTATGTCATGTATAAAGTTCTCTAAATTCAATAATAAATAAGATAATCATGTGAGTTGAATAGTAACCAAGTTCATTGTGTGTTTCGTAAATTATGACTCATGTTAAACCAATAGGAATACTGATAATAATACTGAAATATATGAATAACAATAACAAACATTACCTTAACCCACAAGTACAGTGATACTATGGTGTAGGTTACTTATATCCACACAAGTAGTATAAAACGGTGATTAGGTATAGAATGTATTTCAGTAGAAGATCGATGAGGAAAAAAACGGGGACGAAACGCAATCGGTATAAAAAGCATGAACAATGAAATCTGAGACAATCGATTGATGTTTACAACAGGAACAGTCAAGTTTGATATGATGGATTGATATTTTGTAATTAACGATTCTCGGGTTTGATTGAGATGCTCTGTAATTATTATGTGCTCAAATACATTCGATTGTTCGATGGTGGTTGGAGGTAGTCGACAGGAAACCCTGGACCCGGGTTTCGTGCTACTTGGCACTCGTCAGCAAGGTGTACCTGTAATCTTTGAAGGAACTGGTGCTCCCTGGCGGATTCGATCCCGTGTCACCCAGCTTCACAGTCAGAGACGTCAACACTGAGCTATCCGGACCACGACCGACCTCCTGTAGGACTGAGATGTAATCACAATTGATTGATCACTGGGTAGTGACCAATGTCATGCGTGTCTAGTCTAGTAGCACGAAACCCGGGTCCAGGGTTTCCTGTTGACTACCTCCAATCACCATCGAATCTTACAATAGTACCCGCGGTGTCGAGTCACCTAGACTGGTGACCACATTGCAACATGATCGATAGCATTCGATCTGCATTAATAATAAGGACTAGACACGCATGACATTGGTCACTACCCAGTTATAACATTGAGGAATGGCAATGAACAACCCATCTCCCTCCGACAAGGAATCATATCTAGATATGCTATGAATAGATATTATTTTTCACAAAGAACTTTATAGATAATTGTGACGGTTTTGATGGAATTTTGTTCTCTGAGCTAGATGGTTTGATTGTGGAGCTTTCATCGTTCTTCTAAATAACATCATCAGCACAAACCATCATATTGCGACGATATTTTTATGGGGTCACTCTCATCCTAACTGATTTTGTTTTGGCAACATTACAAAACAGAACTCTATAGGATATGATAGGAAAACTAGAATTTTATTGTCTCTATATGATGGATAATATGTTTATAATTATAAAATACAATTGTGAAGCTGAAAGTTAACTCGAAACATTTAATAGAGTTCATCAGGCAAGCTGTTATAACTTGTGACTGCCGATTAGAGAGCAGTGAATTATCGATCGAATCAATAACACGTAAATCTATTTGAGCAGTCTAGTTGCCTGATTGATTCTGCTTTTCACCTAGCCCAACCAGTTGAGTCCAGAACACCAATCTTAGCCTATGCAATATGAATCATGTATTTCAGACATACTGGGGTTTATATACCAATCAAACAGCCCGCAACGTACCATAAAATACAAAATAACATTTGTACAGGATGTGTCCAAATGTGGCTGTGAATAAGGGAGGTAGTGACAAATAGACAGGGCATAATTCAAGAATGGTAAAACGTACGATAATGGTTCATAGGTCAAAATAAAGCTCATGATAAGAGGGACATGAATATGCAGATAGTTTAGTTATTTAACAACTATGTGATAGAAATGTACATATAGTATTGATCCATAAATGGATTCCAAAGTTACCATTCATTATACTTAACAGGGCATAACACACCTAGTTATATTGGACACACAACTGGACAAATGTATCATTGTATTTTTAAACATCACCATGTATGAATGAACAAAGACAAAAGTAACTAAAACAAACTCAATCATGACGTATCTAGTCGGTAATAATCATCATGTAGATAACAGTTCAGCATTTAAATTCTCTCAGAATTAACCTTACAGTTTTAGAACTTCATTCTTATGATAAAACATAAACCGTAGGAAAACAAACTAAAGAACCTAACCTTTATATCAAGCATTTATACAGAGTCTGAAACGTGTAAGTTCTTAATTATTATATTGTCAAATTGACTCACTACCATCTAATAGCTATCAACTTTCTATTCATTCGTAAAGCAGTATATACTGGTATAGAGCTCTGATGAAGATCTAATTGAAAACAAATAGTTCTTCAATCAACTTGTCTTGTTAAAAGTAACAAAGACAAGAATATTTAACTAATTAAGGTTCCATATGAAGTCATTTTATAATTAAGATTATCATCGATTTATTATCCCTGAGGTTGGCTGCAGTAAACAAGGAGTTTTAATCTGTTACTTTTGTTCACATAGCTTCAAGTTTCTAATTCCATTAGCCGTTGTTTCTTCCATTTGAAGGATTTTGAGGAAGATTAACTTTGGTAGAAAATTATTGATCTGATAAATTATTGAGAAAGATTGGTTTATACTAATTTGGTTATTGGTTTGCACTGAGTAGGCTAATATTGAGTTATTCATTTTCTTGACTATATCTTTGCTTAGTAAAGCTAGAGAGTGTTCATAAGCACATTTCCAGCTAGTTTACTAACTTGACCATTGAACAAAAGGCATGAGACATTACTAAGACCATCCATTTGAGTTGTAATTCCTTATTATCTTGAACAATTTTAGGTTCGGGGTTCGAATCTTGCGAGTGGGATTATGGATGTGCGCCACTGGGAAGTTTCATGCTAGAACGAAAAGGCCATCCTGTGCTTCTAGGTTTTTCATTGTTATCTAGGTTCAATTGACTCATGAATTCAATTATAAAATTTTTTTTGATTGAGATCATGAACCGATTAATGTTAGACCAACATTGAAAACCTGTAAGCACTAGACGGCCGTTTCGTCCTATTGTGGGACTCCTCCGTGGCAGTGCGCATCCACGATCCCGCTCATGGGACTCGAACCCAGGGCCTCCAGTCTCGCGCGCGAACGCTTAACCTACTGGACCACTGAGCCAGCCGGCATCCAATGGTGTTAATGTTTAACCTCAACCAACCCACGAAAATTGCTCGACTATCTTCTATTGTACAAAGGCAGATACCTGTCTCTACCCGACACGGATTAGCTTCACTGGTCACGACGTCTCACTAGAACTCCGAGAATTCCCTCACGAAGCTAGTTACTAGTGAGCACATGTGGATGCACACTGCTGAGGAGTCCCATACTAGGACGAAACGGCCATCCAGTGCTTACAGGTTTTCCAACGTTGGTCTAACATGATCTCAATCACAAGACTTTTTTCCTCTTTTTCACTCACTTCAATATATTAATGACATAATCTGGACTCATTAGCTAAGTATGTGACGCGATAGTCAATAGTTCTGGATTCCTATCCTGAAATGGACATGAATTCTAGGGTGCAGGTGTATCCAGTTGACGAGATTTACTCAAGTTGAACGAAACACACCTCCCAGATCACATTGCTAACCACCATTCATCCCTCTTTAAAATATTTATTTGTTTATCTGAACACATAAACCTTGGTACAATGGGGCACCAAATACATATGCATCACACAATAACAATGAGACAAGTTTCACTTATGATTCTTTTGTGTGAGGACTGGGATAGTTCCGGAGCATGCAAACCAAAACAATGGATCTTCTTAGAGAACCACTCTCTGAACCTTTGACTTAATGGTTCAATTCATAAAATTCAAAGACCTGTTATCTTATGACTTAATTGATCCGTTCATAAATGATAGTCTTTATTATTATTCACTTACTTAACCATTTATCATTCATTGAATTCACATTGTTTTGTATAGATTCTTGAATATTATGAATGTTTTGATAGGATGTTAGGTGATTTGATGAAACAAATTCAGTGTTATGGATTGTTTTGTTTAAGTATAAATCTATTTTAGATTCATAACTATTATTATTACTATCTATATTCAATATTAAATCTGAATGATCTGGATCAAAATAATGAGAAGATTTAAATGGTTCATTAGAATCACCATGATGATAATGATGATGATGATGATGATGATTATTGTGATTTAGATCTGTACAAATGGTTAATGGTGATATGAATGGAATTGAATCATTTATATGGTTTATCAATGAATCACTATCATAATTATTATTTGTTAATTGATTTATAGAGATTGGTAAGGAATAAGATAAATATGAATGATCATATGAAGAAGATGTAATGAATGTATTAGAATGAATGTAATTCAAAGATGTAGTTGAATGAATACTATTATTATTATTATTATTATTATTATTATTATTATTATTATTATTATTATTATTATTATTATTATTATTACTGTTACTATGGTTATCATTCATACTACTCATGATCCAATCATAATGAGATGAATTGATAAACATGTTTTGATATTGATCATTATTAGATATAGGATTAGATAAACTATCACTATTATCATTACTATTAATAGTATTATATTGATTATTGATGAAATAATAATTTATTAACCAATTAATTGCTAATTCACTAACTGATTGTAATGATTTCTCTATAGTGATTGATGGATACTTTGAAGTGAATTGACGATTGATTATTGGTAAAAAGACCTATATCGAAAAAAAAAAATCAATAAACAAGATCCTTCAAGAATTGTGTCATGGTCAACAGTTCATTTAGATTCTTCAAAGAAAATGATCAAAATCTATTAGATTTTATTTAAATAAGGGCCCAATTTCTACCTAAAGGTTTATTCAAATGTTCATATAAAACAAGTCATTTCATTATATTCAGAGATGGATAGTGTATAGTAGTGGAATATAGGATGTAAATTTTGTCTCATCTGGAACTCATCAATTGAATGTGCCTACATCTTGAAGTTGATGTTCACTCCAGAACTCGAATCCAGCACATCGAATTGATGAGTCGTAAGTAGGGACGAAATATGTGCTAAATTGGATTTCACTACTAATCACTATTCATTTTTACTTAAAATGCTTATGAATTAAAGTAATATTGAGTCAATCCTCAATTTCAGTCCTAAACCTTAATGGGAACATTCAAATAACCAATACAAAATGAATCAAAGCCAATTCATTTTTGCGTTTATTGATTTTCTAATTTCAGAAGGGGTTTTGTGGAGATTGTAGTAATTTCAATGGTTAAGATCATGAGTCACTTGAAACTAGACAACCATGGAAAACCTGGGAGCAGTGGACGGCCGTTTCGTCCTATTATGGGACTCCTCACTGGCAGTGCACATTCACGACATCGCCCCCTGCGAGATTCGAACCTAGGACCTACTGGTTTCGAGTGCATGCACTTAACCATTAGATCACTGAGCCGGCATCCAAAGGTATATCCTGGGTTCCTAGTGAGAAGTAGTGACCAGTGCAGTTCAACCAGATCTGTTATGACATAGTAACTCACTGAAGACAATCGCATATGTGTCGCTCAATTTCGTGGATTAGTTGAAGTTAGACATTAACACCGTTGGATGCCGGCCAGCTCAGTGGTCTAGAGTTTAGGCGCTTGCGCGCTAGACTGATACGATCTGGATTCGAATCGTGCTGGGGGTGAAGTCGTGGATTTCCACTGCCGAGGAGTCCCACAATAGGACGAAACGGCCGTCCAGTACTTCCAGGTTTTCCGTGGTGGTCTAGCTCTAATTGACCCATGATTTCAACTATTGAAATTACCAATTCTCCACAAAACCCCTTCTAATAATAAATTGTATTGTTAAAAACTCATTGAATTCATTCAAAACAGAAAAATAACGATGCATGTCATATAAAACAGGTTGAAACAAGAGAGATAAGGTCCAGAGATGACTTGTCAAACGAAACTTACCAGGTAGTCGCCAATTGAATACTATCTTTTCGGTTCAAGCTGTTCTTGTTCGCCTATATATATATGCAGCGATTCTGCTGTCAATCTTTCTTTATGGGTGTTAAAACCTTACTGAAGTATTTTGTTCCCTTTCAAATTAATCTTGTGTCCTGTTTCTAACGCATGTAACGCTATCATCACAGACTTTAATTCAACTCAGTATTTGGAAACACTTTTTTCAAACATTGTTTGTGTTCCTTCAATCTTACATTCAATTGCTTGGATGTTTCTCTAACATAGGTCACAATACAATTATGACAATGGATCTCATATACAATGTTCTGTTGTTCTTCATTTGTTAAGTTGTCCTTCACTTTCACTAATGTCAATCTTAAGGTGTTACTCGCCCCAAAAATACACTCTTATATCATGTTTGTTTAGGAATTCGTTTGATTTCTTCTGATGTTTCACTACGGTATGATATGATCACGGTGTACCTCCATACTTTTCGTATACATTCTAGTTTAGTATTTGAAATCTTAGTGATTAAAATGTAACTAATTTAAACGGCTCATCCTAATTCTTCAAGGAAATAATCAAAATCTATTGTATTTTATTTAAATAAAGGGCCGATTTCTACCTAAAGGTTCATTCAAATATTCATATAAAACAATCCACTTCATTATATGCAGAGATGGATGATATATAGTAGTGGAATATAGGATGTGTATTTCATCCCATCTGGTACTCGTCAGTTGGATGTGCCTATATCCCATAGTTGATGTTCACACCGGAACTCGAATCCAGTACACCCAACCGACGAGTCCTAAATGGGATGAAACACGCATCAAACTGAATTACATTGCTAGATACCATTTATATTCGTAAATGTCTAGACAATTCAAACGTGAAATTTGATCCTTGATCAAAATATTTCTGGCTAAAATATCACAGAGCTCTAATAAACGTTGTCTTCTCACTGCGTTACTTTAATTGAATAACTTAACGAACGCTTGCAATGATCTATCATATTCTTTTTATTTTGATGTTCTTGCATCCCAGTGATTGATACTAGCCGGAAAAATTCATTGAAAACAGGAGATATTATTTTACTACAGTGCTTCAAGATACCAGGGTGCTTGGTAACTGTGTGGTTGCGCCACAGGATTGAGCTGTACTATTCAGATTGTAGCGTTAAAGCCTATACGGTGTCTGGTTCCCCTGTGAAGCGGGATTGAGTTATACTGTTCGGTTTATAAAACTTAAGTCTGAGCGGTGTCTGCTTCTTCTGTTATACGGGATTGAGCTGTACTGTTCAGGTTGTCACGTGAAAGTCTGCACAGTGTCTGGTTCTCCTGAAAACCAATGTGAAATTACCCTGACCTACAAGGATATATTATATAACTGTAAATATAACTTCAAGATACCAGCAAGGATTGAACCCAAGATCTTCAAATCTCGTGGATACCACAATCTCAAAATATCATACAGTTGGAATTCAGTGGTATATACATTTCAAACTTATGTGACCGTCACTCATGTAAAACGTTTGTGATGAACGAGAATGCAACTGAGGACAATCGAATATATTCGAATACAAAATTACAAAATCTGAGACCCATACAATAGATTCTTCATTTGAAAAATGTCAGTCAATTGTCTCAAACTTGATTGTTCGTTCGTTTCCTTACCAATCATTCTCTGTTCATGTTCTCTTTCCTTTGATCTTCTTAACGTTATGTCTTCAGGCATTTCGCTTTTGATGAATGATACCTACTACTTATATCAGTCGATATCAGTAGCACATACCATAAACTAACTTCAAAGGAATAAATAATATCCACATATCTCTAATCTTAATTTTTATTAAAATGTTTTTGATATCATCTAACTTACTTACTTATGCCTGTCACTCCTTTTGAAGGAGCATAGGCCGCTCACCAACATTCTCCATCCAACCATGTCCTGGGCAATCCTTTCCAGCTCTTTCCAGTTCTTATTCATCCTTTTCATATCCGCTTCTATTTCCCGACATAATGTGTTCTTTAGCCTTCTTCTTTTCCACTTCTCTTCAGGATTCCAAGTTAGCGCTTGTTTCGTGATACAGTTTGATGATTTGCGTAATGTATATCCTATCCATTTCCATCGTCATTTCCTAATTTCCTGTTCAGCTAGAAGTTGGTTTGTTCTCTCCCACAAAAAGCTGTTGCTGATAGTATCCAGTAAATGGATGTTGAGTATCTTGCGTAGACAACTATTGATAAATACTTTTACCTTCTTGCTGGTGACTGTTGTAGTTTTCCAAGTTTCAGCTTCGTATAGTAGAACTGCCTTGACATTCATATTGTAGATTCTGACTTTGATATTGGTTCAGACAGTTGTTTTGAGTTGAAGGAATGCTGCCGTTGCTTTGCCAATCCTCACCTTTACATCTGCATCTGAACTTCCTTTCTTATCGACGATGTTTCCTAGGTATGTGAGTGATTCTACATCTTCCAGAGTTTCACCATCAAGAGTGATTAGATTGCTGTTCTTCATATTGTATTTTAAGAACCTAGATCATCTAACTTAGAAAACTATCTAATGTATAGAACTCACACATTGAATTACATAATGACTTACTTGTCCAATGTATACATTCATTCTCTTTCCATAGATTTGATCAATACAGCTTTGTGTTATGATAGTAAAGTTCGGTAAACCAAGTCCATTTTTCATACAAATATCTATTAATAACTTAATAAAAAAAATTGAAATAAACATTATATGATAAATTCACTTGATATTGTTTTATTTGAATCTTCGCATAGAGTTTGAAGCGAACGGTACTGCGTTCGAGTCCCGGAGTGAACATCAACTCTGAGATGCAGGTAAATCCAGCTGACAAGTCCCAAATAGGACGAAACGCGCGTCCTGGATTCCACTGCTAGCCACTATCCATCTTTGCTTATAATTAGATGATAAAGGATAATAATAGTTGAAATATCATATGAATACAGTAAAGAATTCCAGGAGACATAGATGGATAATGAATAACAGTGGAATCGTCAGCTGGATGTACCTGCATCCTAAAGTTGATGTTCAATCTCTCGGATTCGAACCTAGTAACTTTCGATTCAAATGCAATCATCTTACCCACTTAGCTACTGACTCCTGATAGCCATTTACTTGTTTATTTATTTTAACACATAGATATTGGTACAAGGAGGCACCAAATACATATGCACCACACAGATCTCATTTGATATGTGTGAGGGTTGTGATACTGCCCAGGTGCCAAAAATGAAGCAGATGGTTTTCTTAGAGGGCCACACTCCGAGCCTTCGACCTGAACACGTCTGATCCACAAGGCAGTGGAGCATCGTGAGGAGATGCATTTCAACGGTAACCGGTGAACAACGATTGGTTCATACGCCATTTGTTCACTCAGGATACTGGAGCTAGCACATGTGCACCATTGTTTTGGGATCCGGTTAAAGCCAGTGCCGGACATTCGCTTTTCGTCCTCCTGATTTCGTAAACAACACCTCTGTCGAGAGAAGACAGTGAGTAGGACTTCCCTGACAGAGGCTATATACGCGTGGTCATGTGAGAGCATTTGGAGAGGGATTGCGAACTCTCCCCACTCTCGACAGTACCAGGGCATTTAGGGGCACTTACTTGTGCAATAGGATGAAGTTTAATATCATTTAAGGTAATATCAAGGCAATACGCAGAGTATGTACATATACCAATAAGAGACTGATCAATTACAGTCCTAAACATCAATGGGAAGATTGAAGTAAAAACAATACCAAATGAATCCTAGGAGACTTCTAAACAGATTAATTTTCAACATTGAAAATAGTTTTGTATATTAACTTTACAATGTAGTAGTTGATGCAAATTAATAAAAAGAAATATAGTCTACAATGAAGCAATTTATTTAAAAATGAATCTAAACAAGCAAGCGCTAACTTGGAATCCTACAGGAAAGCGGAAAAGAGGAAGGTCAAAGAACACATTACGTCGGGAAATAGAACCGGATATGAAAAGGATGAATAAGAACTAGAAAGGATAGCCCAGGACATGGTTGGATGGAGAATGTTGGTGAGCGGCCTATGCTCCTTCACGAGGAGTAACAGGAGGAAGTAAGTAAGTAAGTAAGTAAGTAAGTAAGTAAGTAAGTAAATCTACCATGGTTATTCGATTATCTTCATTCTTGATTGTTGTTGAACTAAATCACAATTCATACATCGAATATACATAATAGAATACAGGTACTTTATAGAAGTACACTTGGCCGAAGACATACATTATCACAGATTATCCATGTAGAAAACTGTTCTACATGTTTTTTTAGAATAAAAACTAGTTTCAAAATTATTATGAGTAGGCAGCTTTGTCTGCTTACAATTCTTGATGTAGTGTCTTTTTTAGTCTTCTTCTTTTCTGTTTCCTTCCAGGAATCCTAGTTAACGCTTGCCTCGTCATTCAGTTTGATGATTTCTCAAATGTATATCATATTCACCTCAAATATCTTTTCCTAATTTCCTTCTCAGCTGGAAGCTGGTTTGTACTATCTTACAGTACGCTGCTGCTAATGCTATCCAGTCAACGGGCATTAAGTATATTGAGGAGACAATTGTTTATATTAATTGTGGTAGTTCTGAAAGTTTCAGCTCCGTACAGTAGAACTGTCTTAATGTTCGTATTGAAGATTGTGAATTTGATATTTGTTGACAGTTTTTTTTTAATCCCATATGTTATTCAACTGTAGGAAAGCGGTTGTTGCTTTGTCAGTCTTCACCTTTACGTTCGTCGATGTTGATATAGCAGGACAGGGACGTGGACGTTTCCATATGTTCCAGGGTTTCTCCATCAAATGTGAGTGTGTTGTTATTCTCCATGTTGTATTTGAGGATTATGATTTTTCCCTTGTGTATGTTGAGACCTACTGATGTAGAGGCTGCTGCTATACTGTTTATCTTCATCCGCAAGTTTTGGTGTGTATGGGATTGAAAGGCCATTTCATCTGCCGAATCCAAATCGTCTAGTTGCATTCAACCCGTCCATTGTATCCCATACTTCCCCTTAGATGTTGAGGTTTTCATAATCCAGTCAACTAACAGAAGAAAGAGAAAGATTTATAGCAAGCAGACTTGTTTGACTCCGGTCCCCACTTGGAATACGTCCGTAAGTTGTTGTCCATGAACAGCTTTGCAGTGTAATTCACCATATGAATTACGTATGAAGTTGACGATTTCCTCAGGTACTCGATAGTATCGAAGACGTTTGCAAAATTTTCTCTCATCCACACTGTCAAATGCTTTCTCATAGTCAAGGAAGGTGATGTACAGTGTTGAGTCCCATTCAATTGATTGTTTAATGATAAGTTGGAATAATAAGACAAGTACACATTTCCTCCAACTCAATGCAACACGGCCGTTTCGTCCTATTGTGGGACTTCTCAGCAGTGCGTATCCACGATCCCGCTCGTGGGATTCGAACCCAGGGCCTTCACTCACACGAGCGAACGCTTAACCTACTCTATCAGTGAGCCGGCATCGAATGATGTTAATGTCTATCCTCAACCAATCCACGAAGTTGCGCGACCATCTTCCATTGTACTGAGGTAGACACCTGTTTCTACCCGACACGGATTCGCTCCACTGGTCACGACTTCTCACCACAACTCCGAGAATTCTCTCACGAAGCTAGTCACTAGTGAACACATTGTAATTATCAATTTAGGTGTTGTGGAGATTGTCATGTTTTTGATTGAAATCATGAACCGATCGATGTTAGACCACCATTGAAAACCTGGAAGCACTATATGACCGTTTCGTTCTATTGTGATACTCCTCCGTGGCAGCGCGCATCCACCATCTTGCTCGCGGGATTCCAACCCAGGGCCTTCAGTCTCACGCGCGAAAGCTCAACATACTCGACAACTGAGCCAGCCGGCATCGAATGGTGTTAATGTCTAACCTCAATCAATCCACGAAAATTGCGCGATCATCTTCCATTGTACTAAGGTAGACACCTGTTTCCAGGTTTTCAATGGTTGTCTAACATCAATCAGTTCATGATCTCAATCAAAAATTGGAAGCAGACATGAATAGGCATTGAAAACAACTGAAAATAATTGCCCAAGATAAACTTGTATGTAGAATGCTAGTGAGTGGCTTATACTCCTTCACGAAGAATAACAGGCGTTCGTTCAATATGATAATTACAATATTTAACTTACTTTATTAGCATTTGTTATCTGTTGACCGTCTATACTGGAATGGTCAATAGGTAATCGATTAGCACTTTCAGAATTTAAAACGAATGAACAATCATTGGAATTGTTTTGATTTGAACTTATTAATGGTTGTATTGATGAAGTACTTGTTTCAAAAGAACTAAAAATAAAGATGTAAATCACAGAAACAATGTAAGAATATTGTATTTCGTTTATATGATGAGTTAACAATAACTAGGCAAATATTTGAAATCAAAAGATATTAGATAATTATCAGTAGGGGTTTTGTGGATGTGCACTACCAATGAGGAGTCCCATAATAGGATAAAACGGCCGTCAAACAATGCTTCCAGGTTTTCCATGGTTATAGTCTAGCTTCAACTGACTTATGATCTTAATCATTGAAGATATTAGATAGTTATTTCATTTTATTGTTAACATATAACAGTTTACACTTGTTATAACTTGTGACTGCCGATGAGAGAGCAGTGAATTATCGATCGAATCAATAACACGTAAATCTGTATGAACAGTTTAGATTCCTGATTGATCTCGCTTCCTACCTAGCCCAACCAGTTGAGTCCAGAACACCAATCTTAGCCTATGCAATATGAATCATGTATTTCAGACATACTGGGGTTTATATACCAATCAAACAGCCCGCAACGTACGATAAAATACAAAATAACATTTGTACAGGATGTATCCAAATGTGGCTGTGAATGAGGGAGGTAGTGACAAATTGACAGGGCATAATTCAAGAATGGTAAAACGTACGAAAATGGTTCATAGGTCAAAATAAAGCTCACAATAAGAAGGACATGAATATGCAGATAACTTAGTTATTTAACAATTATACGATAGAAATGTACGTATAGTATTGAACCATAAATGGATCACAAAAGTTACCATTCATTATGCTTATCGGGACCTAAAAACACTCAAAACCTTACCAAAGACTTAACATAACATCGTCCTGTCCTATAGAAACTAGGATCCTATTACTCTATTGTCAGTCAGTCAGTCAGCTGCAACGTAGGACCAGGCACGTATATGCATCGGTCCAAGTTGCCATACCGCATTAGCACAACAAGATGAACACCGGATTCATAGAAGTAGTTAATTCAGTGGTGGTAATATATAGAAGAAAGAGTGTGTATAAGGAGATAGTGCAGGAAGATAGAATTAGTTCGTAGAAAGAAAGATTTGAAGTGATTTTAATCTCTTAGTTTAAAGGAAGACAGAGAGTGAATACACCGACGCCATTGTGATCGATTCTGAGCCATGTCACCAAGAGTCTCCAACCATTGGTTACGATAATCACGCGGACCCCAACCAGGTAGTCTGCATGTACCAACATGGCTCACACCAGAAGTTAGTGACTTCAATCACTGATGCCACGTTTTGGTTTGGCCGCCCCTAACTTTCTTCCGATTATCCCTAACACCGGTTACCATTGCGCGTCGCGGTAATCGGTGTTCAAATGGGTTTAATTTTTCTTATGACCAAGGCTTTAATGAACATTGATAAATATATATACTCTTCAACGTTTTTGAACAACACAACAAAAGACTAGTTATGATCAAACTGATGACCTTATAAGCAAAGATGAATAGTGGCTAGTAGTGGAATCCAGCTTGATACGCTTTTCATCCTACTTTGAACTCGTCAGCTAGATGTACTTGCATCTCAGAGTTGTTGTTCACTCTGAGATGAGTCCTAAATAGGACGAAACGTGCGTCAAGCTGGATTCCACTGCTAGCCACTATCCATCCATCTTTGCTTATAATGCTTATAAATTAAGGTAATATCGAGACAATATTCAGAGTATGCACATAGACCAATAAGAGACTGATGAATTTCAGTCCTAACACATCAATGTGAAGATTCAAGTAAAACGATATTAAGTGAATTAAACGTATGACCTCTTTCAACGATATGTTTGGCAATAGAGTACAATGGATGCTGTTCGTCTACTGTTATTGGGCGATTTTGATTTTCACTGGTTGAAATCATGAATGCATTGAAGCTAGACCACCAATGAAAACCTGGAAGCACTGGACGGCCGTTTCGTCCTAGTATGGGACTCCTCAGCAGTGCGCATCCACGATCCCGACCCTCGCGAGATTCTAACCCAGGACCTATCAGTCTCGCGCCAGGCGCTTAACCAACTAGACCACTGGGCCGGCATCCAACGGTGTTCATGTCTAACTTTAACCAATCCACGAAGTTGCGCCACCGTACACCATTGTCTTCAGTGAGCTGATATCTCACAACAGACCTGGTTGATTTTATTTATTTTAATGACCATTTACGTGCACGTTTAGACAACTTAATGTTCAGATCATGATTTCTTATCCTTTTGTATATGTGACTACATACACATTAAAATTGATAAATACAGTTGAATGTGATATGACCTTGTTTTCACATGGGTAATGACCTTTCTGAATAGTTCGTTTTGTTAACATCTGATGTAAACCTATATATGGAGAGAAGACTATTTGACTCATCTCTGAAATGTAGATTGATATAGATAAGCTAGTTATGTGCCTGTATATGTATGATATCTCGTTCCCATTAATGTTTTGTTCAATTACATTACTTTGTCGTCAATAACGTTGTTTATACAAATACGATCAATCTAGTTAAATAGATCCTTTATCAAAACATGAATGTATTCAACTGAGCAATAACTATGACGATTAAAGTACCAACCTATTCAGGTTGAATTTCTAACAATAGATCGTTTAACTAAACCATCTTCTCTTCCATTTATATATTTATCTAAGAAAGGAAGTTGATTGTTCTCCATCTCTTCACATGAAAACTGACATGATTTTGAAGTGTGTTAAGTTTATTCAGTGGACAATGAATACTATACTTTCTTTTAAAGAGAACTAATATGTAAATCACTTATCTCTTAGAAAGCCCCCAAATGACTTGGTATGACCAACAGTGAGGAGAGTCCGCTTTCTCTTTCTCGAAAAGCTCTCACATGGCCACGCATATATAGCCTCTGTCAGGGAAGTCCTACTCACTGTCTTCTCTCGACAGAGCTGTTGTTTACGAAAATGAGAGCACGAAAAGCGAATGACCGACACCGGCTTTAACCGGATCCCAAAACAATGGTGCACATGGGCTGACTCCAGTATCCTGAGTGAACAAATGGCGTATGAACTAATCGTTGGTCACCGGCTGGCTAGCATGAGACTGCATCTCCTCACGATGCTCCACTGCCTTGTGGATCAGATGTTCAGGTCGAAGGCTCGGGTGTGGTCCCCTAAGAAAACCACCTGTTTCGGTTTGGGCACCTGGGCAGTATCACAGCCCTCACACATAACGAATGAGATCTGTGTGGCGCATATATATTTGGTGCCTCCTTGAACCAATATCTATGTGTTAAAATAAATAAATAAAATAACTAGATTATGTATATCTATATTCCCCTTGTAATAAGCTTTGTTTTAACCTATCATTTATTATTATTGTACAATTCACTGTTCTTAAAGTAGGTTCAGTTTATTGACTACTGTCTCCCACATTCACAGCCACATTTTGACTTTATTGTGTGTATGAATGTTATTTCCTATATTATGGTGCGTTGCGGTCTGTTTGGTTGATGTATAAACCCAGTATGTTTGAAATATAATGATTCGATTCGCATAGTGGAAGCTGATATTGGTGTTCTGGACTCTCAAGTGGACGGGTTAGGCAAACATAGGACTAATAAGTTCGCTAAACTGCTCATACCGGTCGAATGTCATTAGTTTGGTACAGTATTAAGATTTTATAAATCCTATTTTGATTGATGGATAAATCATGTGATAACAAGGCCGACATAAAGTCACAACACATAATTCTGATAATTGTCATCTTCTTAGTATTGCACTATCGAAAATATATTTTCTCTTTAGAACCTTAACATTTCTTTGCACTTGAATGATTATTATCAGAATAGGAATTTGTATAGATTGTAGTAATTTTAACAGTTGAATTAATGAGTAGATCATCGCTAAAGCACAATTGAAAACCTGGAAGCACTAGAAGGCCGTTTCATTCCATCATATGACTCCTCAACAATGCACATTCACGATCCCACACACAGGACTCCAATCCAGGACCTTTCGTTTGAACATACACGAACTCTTAACATCCATACGGATTGAATTGATTTCCAGCGATGCTAATGTCTTACTACAATTGATTTATGATCATGTGCTACACTTCGTTGATTATCTGAGATAGATAACTTTCTCGACCTTACACAGATTAGACTTCACTAATCACGACTATTCATTGCTCCTCACAAATTCCATCATTGATAATTATATAATTATCAGAAAGGATTTTGTGGAATTTGTAGTAATTTCAATGGTTAAGATCATAAGTCAGTTAAGTACTCGCGCGTGAAACCATTAGGTCCTGGGTTCGAATCTCATAGGGAGTAAGGTCGTGGATACGCACTGCTGAGGAGTCCTACAATTATAGAATTACCTATTTTCTTTCTGTAAATTCAGTATTGTTTTATTAAATTGATCCTGCTTAAATTGTTTATGGCCTGAATTCAATGTTAAATAATTTGAATAATTTTGAATTTTCCGCTTTTCAATATTCAATGTTGAAAGAGAATGACATAATTCATTAAAACAAATTTGATTCAATGTTGATAATGATGATGATGATGATGGTTTATTGATTGGTTTATTCACTAAAGTATTATGATGATGTTGATTGATATCATTATGAGAATGTCTCCTTGTCGTTGATGTGTTCATTGTATTCACCATGGATACAAAAGATGATGACGGTGTTGATGTGGATAATAATAATGAAGATGATGAGAAGGAACTAGGATCATTGGATAATAATAATGAATTCTGATTCATAGTATACTTAACTAATGGATTACATTGAACTTGATGTGGATGTAGCGTTGTTTGTTTGGAAATACTTGGATTAGACTGTAAATGATATGAATTTGATGAGATCATTGATTGATTAATGATTGATGTAAAAGGATATAAATTAGAATAATGTAATTGTTGTAAAGGTATATTATTGTTTAATGGATTAGAATATGGTATAGTGAATGTATTAGATGAACCGAGTAATGATGATGATGATAACGATGACGATGATGATGATGATGATGATGATGATGATGATGATGATGATGATGATGATGAGAACAATGATAAGGATTGTTGTTGAGTAGTTAAATTAGTATACCCTGGTAAACTGATATCATTATTACAATTTATGATCTTATTATGATGAGTATATTTTGAATGGTTTGTTAAAATGGATTGAGAATGATGACTAGTTTTTATATGATCATTTTTATTGATAGGTTTTGCCCAAGTCACTTCAATTTGTGCTCCATCAAATATGGTACCTAATGAATAAATCAGACAAAAGAAATACATTGAATTCAGTTGTGTCTATTGATCATGATAGTAGGATAAGTATGAAAATATATAAATAAAAGATTCTATAAATGTAGTATCTATGGTGAGATGATCATTTATGGATGAACTAATCAGGTATAACATAATAGGTCTCAGATTTTGCGAGCGAAATTCATTCTTCTATTTGGTTAAATAGAGTTTTTCGCGTTATAGGTGATGTCAGTTCATGATGAAAATCTAAAATCTAATTCCTAAGCCTTAACTATAAACTGTCAGTCAGTCAGTCAGCTGCAACGTAGGACCAGGCACATATATACATCGGTCCAAGTTGCCATACCTCACTAATTAGCACAGCGAGATGAACACCGGATTCATAGAAGTAGTTAATTCAGTGGTGGTAATATATAAAGAAGAAAGACTGCATATAAGGAGATAGTATAGGAAGAAAGAAGTAGTTCGTAGAAAGAAAGATATGAAGCCATTTTAATCTCTTAGTTTAAAGGAAAACAGAGAGTGTATAGAGTGTATACACCGACGCTATTGTGGTCGATTCTGAGCCATGTCACCAAGAGTCTCCAACCATTGATTATGATAGTCACACGGACCCCGACCAGGTAGTCTGCATCTACCAGCATGGCTCAGACCAGAAATTGGTGACTTCAATCACTGATGCCACGTTTTGGTTTGACCGCCCCTAACTTTCTCTCAACCATCCCCAACACCGGTTAGCATTGCGCGTCATGATAATCGGTGTTCAGGCATACGCAGCACGTGGCCCAACCATCTCAGTCGATGAAGATTCATAACCTCATCAACTGATTTACCATCATTCCTTAATACCCTGCGTCTAACCTCACTATTACTTACCCGGTGATCCCAGCAGATACCCGCAATATTTCCAAGGCACCTGTGGTCAAATACTAGTAACTTACGAGTATCTTCTATTCTTAAAGGCCATGTTTCGCAGCCGTATAGTAGAACGGAACGAACTGCCGCGCAGTATACTCGTCCCTTAATTGATAGACGGATATATCGCCTTCGTCATAGGTGATTTAAGTTGACAAAAGTTAAACTGTAAATCATAATTCTAATCCCTCACACTAATTTATAACCCTCATTTGATCTCAGTTATCAGGTGAACACTCTCAAGGTCACTATGTCGACGCTCAAAGGTTGTCGATGTATCATTTAAATGATAAATAGATTCATATAATTGAATAGTTGAATTCATAAGTCAATTAAAGTGAGACCACTATGGAAAACGTGGAAGCTATTGGACATCGAGTTCGTTGTCTTCAGCTTTCAGGGGTTCAGTTGACTAATGAACTTAACTACAGTATTATTACAAGTCATCTGCTGTAGGCTAACCGTTTTATTTGTTTTTTAAACATATGAAAGTTTATAGATTTACTTAATCGAACTGATATCGATGGTAAAAGCCTGAAATGGAGTCCAAGAATCAAATTTTAGTTTCATTGTTATGTCATTATAGATATTTAGTTATAAGTCAAACTTGACAGAAGTTTTGTAACAGTTGAGACTTGTCAAGAGGTCTTGACTATACAGTTATGGAATCTAACTGTAACATGAAAGTATTCTTTGAAATAGAATATTTGATATCATTCGTAAGAAAGTATTTTGATGACATTGTATTCTCTTTTACATGAAGTAGATGGTATCTCACAGAACGACTATTATGATTACATAATCAAACGATTTCAATTCACTTAAGGTACCAGCTGAAGAGGAAATTAAGAAAAGACGATGGAAATGGATAGGATATACATTGAGGAAATTATCAAACTGCATCACGAAGCATGCCCTAACTTGGAATCCTGAAGGGAAGTAGAAAAGAGGAACGCCAAAGAACATATTATGTCGTGAAGTAGAATCGGATATGAAAAGGATGAATAAGAACTGGAAAGATCTGGAAAGGATTGCCCAGGACAGAGTTGGATGGAGAATGCTGGTAAGCAGCATATGGTCCTTCACAAGGAGTAATAAGCGTAAGTATGTAAGTACCTACCTACCTCTGTAACACTGAAGTCAACTCAGTGAGATGATAATTCATGGATGGAGGCTGCGACATACAAAAAGTGGTTTTAAGTGAGTTCAAACACTAACTAGGGTCAAAATAAGGTTACGAATTGCTGTGTAACTGGAAGTTAGGATTAGGAATCGGCATTAGGGTTTTCCTCACGAATTAACATCACCTATCATATCAAATTGTGAGCTAAAATCTTTAAGTTTCAATCTTTAGTTTGATTGGTTTGTCCATAAACTATTATTTGTCGTTAAAGTTTATCTACCATTGAATTTGCAATCGAAATAACCTAACTCATAAATTAACTAGACTTGATGGATAAGCAGTGATTCGAAAGCAGTTGAATGGAATATTATGTATTGATAACTACTTGGTTAACTTCACATGTAGCTCTTCTACGGTTACTGCTGGTCCCAAGACCAGGTAAGGGAGAAGGATTGAGCGTGGGGTTGGTAACCCCATCCCGTCAAAAACAACTTTACCAATAAAAACGTTAACGAGAATAAACAAGTTAAACCATTTGAAATCTGCCCTCTGAGTTGAAGGAACAATTATGACGTCTTGTGATATAAGCTGATGCCCCTTTCTAACAACTAAAGCAACAATTTTCATAGGTACATGGAACGTCCGGAAAATGTGGGAGACCGGAAGGACCAATCAAATATTAACGGAAATGAGGAGATACAACTTGGTAGTTCTCGGAATCAGAGAAATCGATTGAACCCAAGCTAGACAGAAGAGGCTCAATACCGGAGAGATGCTGTTGCACTCCGATCACGAAATGAAGCACGTAATGAACTTACAGTATGGAAATCTCACGGATCCATGGTCATCAAAGAATCTTTCAAAACAAAGAAGAAGAGAGAGGATCACAATAAATGTTATCCAATGTTATGCACCCATCAACGATACCAATGAAGCTGATCAAAATTCAGTATTATAAGAGACTTGAGTTTATGGTAGAGAAGTGTTCAGGAAACGACCTAACATCCTGATGGGACACTAAAACGCCAAAGTTGGAATAGACACCGCAGGATATGAAAATATAATCAGAAGCATCCATTTCATTATGGCTCTGACATGGTAAATACAATTGAACAGGTTGAGTAATTGATATGATTGAAAGTGAAATATCTTTCAATGATTCGTCTCTAGTTCTTTTCAAGAAATAGATAAATTACTCAATATTATTTCATTTTGTAGTGATAGAAAGTAAAGTCAACCAAGTCTCTAACTTCATCAGCAAATGTTCGATAACAAATAAGTATTCAAGTATTATGTGTGAACTCCTCCTCACTAGATTTGTTATTATTATTAACTATCATTATATTCTGATAGTTATGGTAAGCGATATTGGGGATCTGATACTGAATCACAACGTGTTGCTTACAGGTCCTCCGAATGACTACTGAGTAAGAAGATAAGGTTGAAGGAGAAAGTCTATATCTAGAGAGAGAGAAAAAGAGAGACTTGGATTTATATATATGGATTTCATCCCCTTAGAAAATCGATTTCTTTGAAGATTTCATGGGAAAATCATGAGTAACCGATGTTTTAAAGTGTGGAAAACGTTATATCCTTCAAGGTAGAACTTTGTATTATCATTACATATCAATATTGAGTTCTATGCTATATATGACAGTAGATAGTTTATTAAGCTTTATCTTTTTATTAAAAGCGGTATTTGTAGCTTGTAGCTGAATAGCATCATCAACTCATTCACTTCACTTCATAAGGTGGTGATATGAGATTCAACAGCTTGATTATCTAAAATGATGATTTCTTGAAATTTATTTTCTATTTCTATCATTTCAATATATTTATTGAAGTTAGACATTAACACAGTTGGATGCCGGCCAGCTCATTGGTCTAGTGGTTAAGTGCTCGCGCGCGAAACTAGTAGATCCTGGGTTTGAATCTCGCAGGGGGCGAGATCGTAGATGCTCACTGACAGTGAGCAATAGGACAAAATGGCCATCCAGTGATTCCAGGTTTTCCATGGTGGTCTACCTTGAATTGACTCATGATCTTAACCATCGAAATTACTACAATCTCCACAACCCCCCTCCGCTTCTGATAATAATCAACATATGCTCACTAGTGACTGGCTTTAAGAGGTATATCCTGGAGTTCTAGTGAGAAGTAGTGAGTGACCAGTGGAGTTCAACTAGGTCTGTTGTGAGATAGTAACTCACTGAAGACAATGGCATATGTGTCGCTCAATTCTGTGTATTAGTTGAAGTTAGACACTAGCACTGTTGGATGCTGGCTCAGTGTACTAGTTGGTTAACCGCTTGGCGCGAGACTGATATGTCCTGGTATCGAATCTCGAGAGGCGGTGTCGTGGATCCGCTTTGCTAAGGAGTCCCACAATAGGACGAAACGGCCGTCTAGAGCTTCCATGTTTTCCATGGTTGTCTATCTTCAACTGACTCATGATCTTAACCATTGAAATTACTACACAATCTTCACAAAACCCATATAATATTTGTTTTTGTATACTCATTCATGTTAGTATATTACGGCAATTATAAAATTGAAGTAAAACATAATTTTATTTATAAGAAGATATATTATGTTCAGATGATTAGTATATCATGCATGATTAAATGATCATTTCATATGAATAAACAGCTGATCGTTTCACTTTGGATAAGATAATGCTCTAAAGTTGTGCATATATGCACAACACTGATCATTTCGATCAAAATAGACTTAGTGTTTAAAGTTATCTACAAGGTAGATAGAAACTTAACAACGACTCCCTAGCACTATTGAAACCCTTTAATATACAATAAGAAAAAGCTAAAACAATGTATACTAAACAAATTTGATCCATCTCCTCTTTTATTGTAGTGGTGGTGTGTGCTACTTATGTAGACATAGGTAGTATTTAATGTTAGTCGTGAACAGAATGTTTGGCGGCAGAGAGAGACAAGAAGATCGAACAGTAAAGAATGAAAACAGAATGCAATTTGTATGAAAATGCAAGAACAATGAAGTCTGAATCATTTGAGACAATTGATGGACATTTTGCAAATTGACCATTTACACATATGGTTGTTAGATTTTGCTAACTATTTCTGTAATTTGTTGTCAAATAGGTTCGATTGTCCCGATTGGTGTTCTTGTTCACTACATTTGGTATCGCTGCCAATCAGGAGAGGAGAAGGTTGCTGTCCTGTGGACGCCGTTGCGGGCTTGAAGCTGGGGTGCAGGTTGGAGCAGTCTGGTGAGGAGAGATGGAGTCTGGTGGAGTATTCTGGTGGGGCGGCATTAGCTGTAACGGATGCTGTCGACGAAGAGGAGTGATGGGACGTGCGGATACTGGGCGGAAGTCGGATGTAGATGATTAAGAAGACCGGTGGAGCACGGGTGTTAAACGTCCCAGGTGTCGGATGTTGGTTCCCTACACGTGTTCTGTTCACTACAATAGTATGGGATTTCTCAAAGTTGTGCATCCACAAAACTTTACTTAGTTTATAAGTTATAATTATATAGTGTAGGTGTTAGTATTATGAGAATATAACGGTTTTATTGGTAATGATGAGAACTTGACTCATTATATGTGCAGGTCAACTGTCACTTCACCACAACTTTATATGTTCTGTACATACTCTATTAAAGGATTATAAATTGCATTCTGCTTTGTATGTTTGTAGATATTTCCTAGTATATCTAAAATTGTAGACGATTTGCAGTTACTGTTGAATAACAGAAAAGTTTTGTGTTTATGGTCCCCAGTTTTCATGGGTATTCAAACACTACTATTATATTTTCGTCATTTATGTATCTGAAGGGGTTTTGTGGAGAATTGGTAATATCAATAATTGAAATCATGAGTCAATTGAAACTAGACCACCATGGAAAACCTGGAAGCACTGGATGACCGTTTCGTCCTATTATGATACTCCTCAGAATTGGGCATCCAAGACCCTGCTTCTCGAGATTCGAACCCAGGACCTATCCGTCTTTTGCTACAGGCGGTTAACCAACTAAACCACTAAGCCGGCCGGTATCCAATGGTATTAATGTCTAACTTCAACTCATCCACGAAGTTGCGCAACCGTCACCATTGTCATCAGTGAGTTATTATCTCACAACAGACCTGGTTATGTATTTATACAGTTTAGCTACTTTTATCATTTCAGTAGTATAAAACATAATCACAAATATACAAGCTTCTTAAATAGTTTGGTCTCATCAACACGTATGCTAACTGACGTTGATAAATAAGCGTAACTTAAATAGAATAAAATGCTCTAGTGAACGAATTACGTGGAAACTTCATTTATTTTTGTGAAGTATTAGCTAATCATCTTGTTGAAAGTAAAATCAATCTGCTTAGCTTGCTCAACTAAACCATTAGCATGTCAGGTATACACAAGACTTCTTCGTTATATACAAAGCCATGTTATGATTTCTAAAACCATATTTAACGGAATTCGGAGCCTGAACCACATCAGTGGCTAATCCATCCTATGACAATAAGCATCATAATGTGTTTTTATTGTAAGATTAGATGATGGTTGGAGGTAGTCGACAAGAAACTCTAGATCAGGTTTCGTGCTATTTGGCACTCGTCAGCAAGGTGTACCTGTAATCTTTGAAGGAACTGGCGGATTCAACCCCGTGCCAACCAGCTCCACAGTTAGAGACGTTACCACCGAGCTACCTCTAATTACCATCTAATCTCACAATAGTGCCTGCAGTATCGAGTCACCTAGACTGATGGCCACATTGCAACATGGTCGATAGCATTCGATCTGCACTAATAATAAGAACTAGACAAGCATGACATTGATCACTACCCAGTGATCAATCAATTGTGTTTTTAGTGTGTAAATTGTTGAAACTTGATATTACAAGATTTCTTTATTTAGATAACCATTGAGAATAAGGGAGGATTAAGTAGTTGTTTGATGAAAGTATAAGACCCTTCATTTGTGATCATTCACTGCTTTACTAGGAAGTCGATCCCAGAAACTCCAGTGACAATGAATGATGATCATTCAGTAGACTAAACTTTATGTCAACCAAAAGAAATAATTCTGATTGTTTGAAAATGAAATGTAACCTGAAGGTTGTTTTTCCATCATTGATCTGTTGTGAAGATGTTGTCAAGGAGGAGAGAAATGACAACACAAAGCCACTGTTTAATATCTGCTGATCATTTATGATTGTTCAACGAAAGTCACGTAATGGCATGAAGCTTCAAATCCTCTGTTAGTTAGTTTAACAGTTGTTACTCAAAGTATGTATTATAGATGATCTATCTTTTAAATTTTTGTTCTCTGTAATAATTGATTCATTTATGATGGCCTTATTAGCTTTCTAGAAAACATCATTCACATAAACCATTGATAACTGTGAGTCATATAAACTTCTCTACCTATCTTAGGAACTCCGCCTGGAGTCCCTCCGGAGGCTACTGCCAGTCCCGAGCCCGGATCAATGAGGAAGGTTGGGCATGGGGTTAACGACCCCATCCCGTAGAAAACTAACTCTCTAAAAAAACGCTAACCAGAGAAAAAAATGATTCAAACCATTTAAACTCTGCCCTGGAAGTCAGAAGATCTTCATTCAGAAGAATTATAATACCTCATGATGAAATTTGATTTCCTTCAGAAGTCACGAGGCCGATGCCTCTTCTGACAGCCAGAGTAATTATTTATGGGACTGGAAGAATTTTCTAAATTGTTACAGAAATGAGAAGATATAACCTATCTTGGGATATATTCAAAGAAAAGAAATAAAATTATCAATATGAAGATCATCCAATGGTGTTTTACTATCCAAAGAATAACTGAAATCTTTACAATGAAATTATTCTATTCAAGTATAGTAACATAATCATAGACAATAATTATAACTTACCATTTAATTGTTTTAATGCTGTAATTGCATCAAAACGATTATAAAAATGAACAAATGCATAATCACGAATTTTTTTAACACGTTCAACAGCATTTATTGAATGAATTGCATGATTGAAATAATCTTTTATAGAATTTTCTGTTGTATGTAACATTAAATTTCTAACATATAATATACGAACCTATATAAAAAAATATAAAATCAATATAAGTAGTATAATATTTGTAGTGTAAACAATGATGGATAGTGATTAACAGTGGAATTCTATTTGAGACTCATCAATTGGATGTACCTATATCTCAGAGTTGATATTCACTCTAGGATGGATTCGAACTCAATATCATTCGTTTCAAACGATATCGCATTATCCACTTAGATAATAACTCCTGATAGCCACTTACTTATTCAATGGGGTGAAGTTTAATTCATTTTCTATTATTTTACTTGAATCTTTCAATTGATGTTTAAGACTGTAATTCATCAATCTCTTAATGGAATATATGCATTCTAATTGTATTGCCTTAATTTAAAAGCATTCTATGCAAAGATGGATGGATAGTGGCTAGTAGTGGAATCCAGTTTGATGTGAGTTTCATCCTATTTTGGATTCGTCAGCTGGATGTACCTACATCTCAGAGTTGATGTTCACTCTGGAAGGGACTCGAACTCAGTATCATACGCTTCAAATGCCATCACGTTATACACTCAGCTACTGAACCCTGATAAACATTTGCTTGTGCAATAGGATGAATTTAAATTCACTTGTTATTGTTTGGCTTGTATCTTTCTATTGAGGTTATCAAAACTGCAATTGATCGGTCTGTTATTGGCATATGTGCATACTATCCATCATTGCTTACACTACAAAAAGCTTGTGAATGAAGGCAATATCAAGGCAATGTGTACAGTATGCACATATGCCAATAACAAACTGATCAATCGTAGTCTTGATAACCTCAATGGAAAGATACAAGCCAAACAATATCAAGTGAATAACTAGTATAAGTTCAATGATAGAATATAATGAAGTTTACTTATGAGAACTTTTCATTTATTATCAAATATAGACACTTGAAAGTTTATGGAAATGATGTCACAACAAATTCAAAGATGTACCGTAAACAAGTTCTCAAATCTGTTTATATTGTACTTTCGCCTGTAGAGGTTAATGTATTCAATGAGAATGTTTCATATTGTTTCGTGCATATATATCAGCTTAATTTTCGAGTTGATGAAGAGAGATGTCTGTGAAAATTGTATCTTTTATGGCGCTCGGTTTTACTTTGTCTACTGTTATGGGACGTTAGTTTACCTTAGACGAATATCTACACTAGATTCTCTCCAAGTGTTTATTCTACAGGACTTTAACACAACTCAAATGATCAAGAACACGTGATTAGCCTGATCACAATGTAAATATATTTCCACACACTGTTGTGGCCATTCTTTTCCAGTTCTGTCCAATTCTTGTTCGTTTTTCTCATGTCTGTCTCCGTTTCTCAGAGTAACGTATTCTTTGATCTTCCACTTTTTTATTTGAACTTGAGGATTCCATGTGAGGGATTGCTTTGTGACACAATTAGATGCTTTTCTCAATGTGTGTCTTATCCAATTCCAGCACTTCTTCCTGATTACTTCCTCTACTGGAATCTAGTTTGTTCTCTCCCACAGTAGGTTATTGTTGATAGTGTCTGGCCAACGGATCTGAAGTAATTTGCGTAGACATCTGCAAATAAACACTTGTATCTTTGGCATGATGGCTTTCGTAGTTCTCCAAGTTTCCGCCCAATACAATAGAACAGTCTTGACATTTGTATTGAACATTGTGACTTCGGTGTTGGTTGCCAATTGTTTTGAGTTCCAGATGTTCTTCAGTTGTAAATATACTGTTCTTGCTTTGCCAATCCGTGCCTTCACATCTGCATCAGATCCACCGTGTTTATCGGTGGATGCTGTGTTATATCGGAGAATCTTGCTTTTCCCTTCATGTATGTTGAGACCTGCTGCTTCTGAGGCTGCTGCTACACTGGTCGTCTTCTCCTGCATTTGGTGTTGCGTTTGCGATAGAAGAGCCAAATCATCTGCGAAGTCTAGATCATCCAACTGCATCCTAGATGCTCACCGCTTCCCGTGCTTCCCTTCAGATGTTGACGTCTTCATGATCCAATCGATCAGCAGAAGAAAGAGAAAGGATGAGAGTAAGCAACCTTGCCTGACACCAGTCTTTACTTCGAACGACTTTGTCAACTGTCCTCCATGCACGATTCTCCAGTTTAATCCATTATAGGAATTCCGTATGATATTGACTATCATCTGAGGCACGCCGTAGTGTCGAAGAAGCTTCCATAGTTTTGTTCTGTCCACGCTATCAAATGCTTTTTCATAGTCAATGAAGTTGATGAAGAGTGGGTGCTTCTTCGATGTTGGGTGGATTCAGTAGAGCTGGTCGATTCAAGAGTTCTTTGAAGTGTTCTACCCTCCTGATTCGCTGTTCTTCAATGTTGGTGATTACCTTGCCTTTATTGCTTTTCACTGGTCGTTCTGTTTTACTATAGTTTCGGGAGAGTTTCTTTTCTGTATCATACAATTGTCTCATGTTTCCTTCTCTTGCAGCCTTTTCTACCGTCGTCGCTAGATCTTCCACATATTTACGTTTGTAAGTTCTGATGTTCCTCTTCACTTGCTTGTTCACTTCTGTGTATTCAGCTTGTGATTTGGCTTTATCTGCTCTTGTTCGGCTAATTGACTGCAGCCTATCGTAGCATTGTTGTTGTAGTCATTGTTTGGAGCATAGCACTAGATAATGTTCATTGTGATGCTCCATTTCTTCGTTTTGAAGAAGGATTTGATGATTCTGGGTCTATGAGATTCTCATCCTACAAGTGCATTTTGTGCTTGTTTGGATAGCATCAGTGTAACTTTTGTATATAATGGAGCATTTTCATCTTCATAGCCGAAGTATAACAGCAGCTCCCCTGAAGTTAGTCTTTATTGTCCAATCTGCATCCAATGTGTTTGACTGATTTTAAGCACCTTCATATTGTATCTTTTCATTTCTGCAGCAATTTGGATGATTCTCAATAATCCACACTCATGCTGGGTATTTTCTATCGGTATATATGTTAAAGATATTAAACCCTACTGACGATCAAAGGTTGATGTATGTAGATTCCAGTACCTGAAGTTCATGAATGATACAACAATGTTTGTTACAAAAAAAAATTGGATACGGTGCATGAAAGATTAGAAATTTATTGAAAAGTAAGTTAGTATTTTGTCTGATTTATATCCTTCTGTTAAAAAGAATAAAATTCTATGATTGTTTAGAATAATCATATCATACTACCTACCATTTTATAGTAGTTTGTCAATTTCTACAAAAAATAAAATAACCGTAATATCAATAAGCTAATTTCATAATAGGACGAAACGGCCGTCCAGTGCTTCCAGGTTTTACATGATGGTCTAGCTTCAATGGATTTATGATTTCAACCAGTGTAATTTCATTTAATTTATTTTGTATTGTTTTTACATGAATTTTTCCATTGATGTTTAAGACTGAAATTGATCCATCTCTTAATGCCATATATGCATCCTGTTTCGTTCTATTTGGGACTCGTCAGCTAGATGTACCTATATCTCAGAGTTGATGTTCACTCTAGGAGGGACTCGAACTTAGTACCATTCCCTTCAAACGCAATCGAGTGATCCATTCAGCTACTGAGTCCTGATAATTACTTGCCTGTGCAATAGAGTGAAGTTTAATTCACTTTGTATTATTTTATTTGAATCTTCCCATTGATGTTTAAGACTGAAATTGATCCGTCTCTTATTGTCATATGTGTATACTCTACGTATTGCCTCAATATTGCCTTAATTTACAAGCGTTATTAGGAATGATAGATAGTGACTAACAGTGGAATATAGGATACGCGTTTCGCCCTATCTTGAATTCGTAATGATGTTTAAACCGACTGATACCCGGTTCGAGTCCTAGACTATACATCAATTCTGAGATGCTAACTACATCCACCTAATAAGTCTTAAATATTAACTGAAACTTCAGTCACGTATTTCACTGTTAACCATTATCCACTTCTATTTATAATTTCATTTAAATTATTATATTTTAAATAAACTTACTTTTGACATAATATTTTCATCTACTTGATGTTCTGGTTCTGCCCAATCTACCATAATTTGATATCCCTATAATTGTATACGTCCTAGAATTAATTTACGTCTAGCCATAGCAGCTTGTTTATGATTATCATATTCAATAATAATGCCATATATGCATCCTGTTTCGTTCTATTTGGGACTCGTCAGCTGGATTTACCTACATCTTATAGTTGATGTTTACTCTAGGAGGGACTCGAACTTAGTACCATTCACTTCAAACGCTATCGCGTTATCCACTTAGCTACTAAGTTCTGATAGCCACTTGCTTGTTCAATGGGGTGAAGTTTAATTCACTTGATATTGTTTTACTTGAATCTTCCCATTGATGTTTAGGACTGAAATTGTTCAGTCTCTTATTGGCATATGTGCATACTGTGCATATGCCTCGATATTACCTTAATTTACAAGCATTATAAGCAAAGATGGGTAGTGGCTAGCAGTGGAATGCAGTTTGACGCGCGTTTCGTCCTATTTGGGACTGGTCAGCTGGATGTACCTGCATCTCAGAGTTGATGTTCACTCCGGGACTCGAACCCAGTACCGTCCGCTTCAAACGCCATCGCGTTATCCACTCAGCTACTGAGTCCTGATAGCCAGTTGCTTGTGCAATGGGGTGAAGTTTAATTCACTTGATATTGTTTTTGTTTTTCATTTGTTTGAATCTTCCCATTGATGTTTAGGACTGAAATTGTTCAGTCTCTTATTGGCATATGTGCATACTGTGCATATGCCTCGATAATTACCTTAATTTACAAGCATTCTATGCAAAGATGGATGAATAGTGGTTAATAGTGAAATTCAGTTCAATACGCGTTTCGTCCTATTTGAGACTCATCAAGTATATTCCACTATAAACCATTATCCACTTCTATTTATAATTTCATTTAAATTATTATATTTTAAATAAACTTACTTTTGACATAATATTTTCATCTACTTGATGTTCTGGTTCTGCCCAATCTACCATAATTTGATATCCCCATAATTGTATACGTCCTGGAATTAATTTACGTCTAGCTATAGCAGCTTGTTTATGATTATTATATTCAATAAATGCAAATCCTCTATTCTTTGTTTTATCTATTAAATTTGGATATACAATAACATCTTTAACACCATTTGTTATTTTAGATATTTCTATGAATATATCATTTTTAGTTTTTATTTTAGGAATACCTCCAATAAATAAACGACAATTATCTATACTTAAACAAATCCCTAATTGTTTACCTTTACGTATTTCATAACCATTTAATTTATAGATAGCACGTTTAGTATCATTATGATTTGTATATAAACAAAAACCATAACCACGATTTAATCCATTAAAATCCATCATTAAACGAAACATATAAATTTGTCCAATTAATTCAAAAATTGGTATAAGTTCATCTTCATAACAATCACGTGGTATTTTCCCGATGAATATTTCACAACCTTTTGATGGTTTAGGTCCGCACCAATTTGGTGGTGGACCATAACAACGTTGACCATTTTCTTGTAATATTGGATAGGATGTACGTTCAGTTAAAGCAATTAATGCATGTTCATGAGACATAAACAGGTTACTATGATGAGAAGTAGTATCTTTTAGAATAGATGGAATAGAGGATCTATCATTTGATATACTTGTAGGTAATAATAAATTGTTTCTTATTGTATCTATTGAATGGATTGAATTGGATATCATATTGAATTTATGATTATGATTATCATTATAGTTTATTGAGTCTTTGGTAGATATAGTTTCCATTTTTCAGAACAATAAGGGGAATCATTCATGATTATAATTCAATTCTTATAATGATTGTTTGTTTTGGCAATTCAGTATAGCGATTTATTCATCTATATCAATTATTCATGATTCAGTTCATTTAAAATCATAATACTGAAATGAATAAACAAATATGTTATTATTATGATTATTTGAACACATAAATATTGGTAAAAGAGTGCACTCAATATATATGCACCATACAGATCTGATTGGATATGTATAAGGGCTGGGTTACTGTTTGGATGCCTAAACCGAAGCAGATGGTTTTCTTAGGCGGCCACACCTCGAGTCTTTCACTTGTAGATCTGATCCATAAGGCAGTGGAGCATTGTAAGGAGATACAGTCCTATGGTAGTTGATGACCAAGAAATTGGTTCATACGCCATTTGTTCCCTTAAGGATACTGGAGCCAGCTCATGTGCACTATTGATTTGGGATCCGGTTAAAGCCGGTGCCGGACATTCGCTTATCGTCCTATCATTTTCGTAGACAACACCCCGGCCACGAGAAAGCAATCAGTATGACTTCCCTCACAGAGCCTTTTTGCGCGTGACCGTGTGAAAACATTTCCAGAGGGAGGGAAGGCTCACCCCTCTCATGGCCATACCAGCGCAATTATGGGCCAAACAAATATGAAATTGATGAAAATTCAAAGTAATTAGTCCATTTGATAAACTTCAATCATGTAATAATAAAAAGACAAAGATTATCAGAACTATATGATGAGATATTAGAGCAATACATTTTGAACAATCTAATTACACATTACATACTTGTCAAGAACACTTATATATAATGAAATAAAAGGTCAACTAGACTAGAAATGGAGGGTAACAGGAGACAAGGATAATAATGATATTTTTCAATGAGATCATGAACCGATAGATGTTAGACCACCGTTGGAAACCTGGAAGCACTGAATGGTGGTTTCGTCCTATTGTGGGACTCCTCAAATAATAATAATAATAATAATAATAATAATAATAATAATAATAATAATAATGTGAACACAACTTGAAACCTTATCACTCTACGGATAATAAGTTAATATTATCAGGAGTAGGTTTAAGGTATGACTAAGGCTTCAATAAATCTTAGTATACACCCCTTTTACACTTTTATACAATACGAAAGACTCGGTGGTCTAGTGGTTAAGTGCTCCCGAGCGTAAACCAGTAAGTCCTGGGTTCGGATCTCTCAGGGGGCAGGGTCGTGGATGCGCATTGCTGAGGAGTCCCATAATAGGACGAAACGGCCATCCACAAAACCCCTTCTGATAATATCACAATCACCGGGTTTAGATCAATCTTATACCCTGTTTCAACTATATATGTGTTAGTAATAGAGGATGATGGATGTTTATCCTCTGCTCTTATTAGGTCACTTGATTGTATTTGTTTCTGCAACCATTTGGGTATATGCTCACTCACCCGAATGTTGAGATTACGATTGCTTCTCCTTATGTATGTGTGACCACATACACATATTTAAATTGGTAAACACAATGGGATGTGACACAATCGTTTTCTGGTTGTGATGAAAATTCACTCTTAGTTATAATAAAAATTCTCATTGGTAAACAGAAAAGAACCGATTTGAGAGTAGAAACTTTTTTTACAATTTGTTATTCCACTGGTTGATATCATGAGTCAATTGAAGATAAGACCATCATGGAAAATCTGGAAGCAATGGATGGCTGTTTCGTCCCAGTATAGGACTGCTCAGTATTATGCATTCACGATCCCGCTCCCCACAAGATTCGAACCCAGGAACTATCAGCATCGTGCCTGGCGACTAATCAACTAGACCACCGAGCCAGCATCCAACGGTGTTAACTAGTTATTCATCATGAGTCTACAATAATATATATATATATATATATATATATATATATGTATATATATGATTTCTAACAATCAAATGATACTCATTGAGTAGTTATGTTACGTAATAATTATAATTATAATTACACCAACACCATTGGATGCCAGCTCAGTGGTCCAGTAGGTTAAGCGTTCGCGCGCAAGACTGAAGGCCCTGGGTTGGAATCCAGCGAGAGGGATCGTGGATGCGCACTGGCACGGAGGAGTCCCACAATAGGACGAAACGGCTGTCCAGTGCTTCTAGGTTTTCAATAATGGTCTAACATCAATCAGTCCATGATCTTAATCAAAACTTAACAATCTCCACAACCCCTATGCTGGCATTATTTTTAACACTGAGAACAGAGGCAATAGACAGTCATTTCATTTCTTTACGGGATTCAACATCACCACTGGTGTTAGTTGATTGATAAGATTAATTACATGTTGACTTCAGTTGCAAATGTGTGTCATTACATGGATTCTAATGGTTATGAATTTTTTTGCATGATTTAAAGATCATTGCCACTGTCTTGGAACGGCGACTGGATACTCGTTGCTATGGAGCCTTATAAGAGAATGAGACAGTGGTCTAGTATTATCTAACTTTTATCAGTACCTCTACTCAGGTCATTCTATAACTATTACCACTTACAAGTGCATATGAATATACATGATACTAGTGTAGTGTACAAGAACACCAATGGGGGGGGACAATCGAATGTATTTGACAACAAATTACAGAACTAGTTAGTAAAATCTAACAACCATATGTATAAATGGTCAATTCGCAAAATGCCCATCAATTGTCTCAAAAAAGACTCAGACTTCCTTTGTTCTTGCATTTTCACACAAATTGCATTCTGTCTTCATTCTTTACTGTTAGATCTTCTTGTCTCTCTGCTGCCAGATATTCTGTTCACGACTAACATCATATACTACTTATATCTACATAAGTAGCACAAACCACACTCGTTCTCCCTTTAATGCAGTCGTTCTCGCGGTGGTTCATCCTCGCCGTGCAACATTCTTCTTTTCTGCAGTCTATGCTACGTCCTCCGTCAAAATGTCCAGTATGCGGCGCGCTGACCACTATAGGTCCGTCAACGTGCCGGGGCACCAACATTCGAAATTTACCTGGCATCTGGGACGTATATCACTCGTGCTCCATCGGCCTACTGAGTCATTTACATTCGATGTCCGCCCAGCAGCCACACGTCCCATCGCTCCTCTCATATACTACTTATATCTGGATAAGTAGCACACATCACACTAGTAGTCAATTATGATGTTTACAAAAGAACAATTAATAGTATATATGTACTTTTCCAATTTGTATTTTAATCTTTATCATCATTTCTACTGATTTAGTAAGTCACCATGGTATATAATTGACCTTATTTGGAAAAAAAAGATTTAATCATTCTAGTTTGTTTCAATGAACAACTAATAATAACATAAGAGACTTCATGTAAAGTACTTATCATGAATGGTTGATAGAGTATAGATAATCATAATCATAACTGTTCTTATTATTAGTAGTATCATTGATATATATATGTATCTACATAGTGAAGAAGAATAACAAGCCTTAACATGATTATTGGGGTATCGTTGAATAATTAAATTACTGACTTCTATTACAATAAGAAACAAGAAATCTTGACTCTTTAATGCATTTCTAGTTTGTATAGTTTGTATATGATAATAAAGGTTGATACGTTAACTATTATGATACATTATGAAAACAAATAGAAGTCTATTGTCAAGTTATGAAGTTAAACATTTATGTGAAAGATCAAAGTTTCTAGTTTTAACTCTTGTGTACAAGATCATGAATGTACCACTTTTGAGGAGTTAGATGGTGATTGGAGGTAGTCAACAGATAGTCGATGGCTTTCCTGTCGACTACCTCTACCCATCGCCATCTAATCTCACAATAGTGCACACAGTGTCAGGTTACCTAGATCGGTGGTCACATTGTAACATGGTTGATAGCATTTGATGTGGACTAATAATAAGGACTAGATAAGCATGACATTGATCACCACCCAGTGATTAATCAATTGCGATTACATCTCAGTCCTACAGGAGGTCAGTCGCGGCCCGGATAGCTTAGTGGTAACGTCTCTGACTGTGAAGCTGGCTGACACGGGATCAAATCCTCCAGGGAGCACCAGTTCCCTCAAAGATTACAGGTACACCTTGCTAATGAATGCCAAGTAGCACGAAACCCGGGTCCAGGGTTTCCTGTCGACTACATCCAACCACCATCTAATCTCAACATAGTGCATGCAGTATCGAGTCACCTAGACTGGTGGCTACATTGCAACATTCGATCTGCACTAATAATAAGGACTAGACAAGCATAACATTGATCATCACCCAATGATTAATCCATTGTGTCTGTTGAGAAGTTTCATATATTTGGACGAAACGGTTGTCCAGTACTATCAGGTTTTCAATGATGGTCTAGATGATATTGACTTGTGATACTTGTTTGATTCAGGCAAGTATTTGGTAATATTCAAAACCAAAGATTGAAATCCATCTCATTTGTTATTATGAAAAACTATATATATTTAGATTATTACAATATTTCTTGAAGCCGATTACTTTGTTTGGATTGTACAACTAAGAAAAACATACATGATATATGAAATGCTGTACTGATAAGGTGTGGTAACTTGAACCGATGCATGTATGTACCTGTTCATACGTTGTCACTGACTAAAAGACTGATCGAAGAAAGAAAGACTACTTATTACGATTCATACGTGACATAATAAATATAAATGATGAATTGCTGACCCAATATTGTAGTAAACACAGGTATACCAGTAGGGACAGTCGAACTTGTAATTGAAAATCTAACAACCACATAGTAAATGCTCAATTTGCAAAATATCCATTAATTGTCTCAAAATGATTCAGACTTTCTTTGTACTTGCATTTTCATACAAATTGCATTCTGTTTTCATTTTTTACTATTCGATCTTTTTGTCTCTCTGTGCTGTTAGACATTCAGTTCACCAGGCACCTGGGACGCCTAAAACCCGTTCTCCACCGACCTGCTGAGCCATCTAAATCGGATCTCCGCCCAGCAGCCACACTTCCTACCGCTCCTCTTTGTTGACAGCACCCGCTACAGCCAACGCCGCCTCGCCACTAGACGCCACTTCTCTGCACTATACTGCCCCAACCTGCATCTTAGATCCAGGCCCGCAACGGCGTCCACAGAACAGCACCCTCTATTTCTCCTGGTTGGCAGCGACATGAAATATGGTGAACGCAGCGTGGGTGGGGAACAATCGAATGTATTTGTCAACAAATTACAGAACTTGTAATTGAAAATCTAACAACCATATAGTAAATGCTCAATTAGCAAAGTATCCATCAATTGTTTAAAAATGACTCAGATTTCCTTTGTACTTGCACTTTCATACAAATTGCATTCTGTTTTCATTCTTTACTGTTCGATCTTGTTGTCTCTCTCTACTGCTAGACATTCTGTTCACGACTCACGTCATATACTACTTATGTCTACATAAGTAGCACACATAGCAGTATAACGTTAATATTACTTCTTAATATACTAATATTGTAGATGGGTAAATCAATTTTCTTAATAAAAATATAAAACATATTTTACAGGTTTTTCTTCACTTCAGAACTCGAGCTTAGTAACGTACTACTCAAGCTTCAATATTCAGAAGACAATGTCAAATATACTGAAGACAAATGACGATATACGCATTGACATGATGGTTATAAGACATGATTAGTAAAAGTATGTTGCATTTGTCTTTTCAATGGATTTTATGATGATGATCATTGTTTATTTATGAAACATCATGATAACTAAAAACTGAGATGATAGCTATATATAATGTTTAGGCCAAGTGTCACATACAGATTCTTAGATAGTACTTGATTTTCTGAGGATGAAGATGGCCAGAAAATAGAAATGAGTTTACTCTGTTAGGTAGAAATCACACGATTTTCAAAAACATTAACTAACTTAGTGAAAGAACAAACAAACAAACAAACAGGTTGTAAATGATGAATGGAATATATCAAATCGTTATTCACAGATATTCCTGTCATAACCAAGTTAGAGTATGTTAGATGATATGATTCCGAATTGCCCCCAAATGACCTGATATGGCCGAGAGTGAGGTGGTCCCGCCCTTCTTCTCGAAATGCTCTCACATGGCCACGTGTATATAGCCTCCACCAGAGAAGTCCTACTCAATGATTTCTCGCAATACGGGTGTTGTTTACGAAAATGAGAGGAAGAAAAGAGAATGTCCGACACCGGCTTTAACCGGATGCCAAACCAATGGTGCACATGGGCTAGCTCCATTATCCTGAGGGAATAAATGGCGTATGAACCAATCGTTGTTCACCGGCTACCATGGAACTGCATCTCCTTACGATGCTCCACTGCCTTGTGGATCAGAGGTGTGAACCTCTAAGAAAACCACCTATTTCGGTTTTGGCACCCGGGTAGTATCACAACCCCCACACATATCAAATGAGATCTGTGCGGAGCATATGTATTTGGTACCTCAATGTAACAATATTTATGTGTTCAAATAAATAATTAAATGATTCCTAATCGTTTTGAATAACACAGATACATTCACTCCTTGTTTCAGTGAAAAACTATCGGTTTCTACAACTGATCATATTCTTCATCTATAATTGATCCTTTTTACTACGAATATAATTTATATCAGGATTTTCTTTACTACAATAGGATTTGACTGATAATTTCATTTCATTACATGAATGTTATGTGGCAACTTGTACCGATGCACATAATTTATTTTATTTTAACACATAGATATTAGTACAAGGAGGCACCAAATACATATGTGCCACACAGATCTCATTTGGTATGTGTGAGGGCAGTGATACTCCCCGGGTGCCCAAGCCGAAGCAGGTGGTTTTCTTAGGGGTCCATACCCTGAGCCTTCGACCTGAAGATCTGATCCACAAGGCAGTGGAGCATCGTAAGGAGATGCAGTCCCATGGTAGTCAGTGACCAAGAAATTGGTTCATACCTCATTTGTTCCCTCAGGATATTGGAGCCAGCCCATGTGCACCATTGGTTTGGGATCCGGTTAAAGCGCCAGACATTCGCTTTTCATCCTTTCATTTTCGTGAAGAACACCTTTGTCGAGAGAAGGCAGTGAGTTGAACTTCCCTGACAGAGGCTATATACGCGTGGTTATGTGAGAGCATTTCGAGAGGGAGAGTGGACTCTCCCTCATTCTCGGACGTACCAGGGCATTTGGGGGCGATGCACATAATATGCTATGTTGTTTATCAACTGACTGGTTATCAAATCGGTCATCTTATAAATGTAAATTCGTACAATTCATTTTTTTATGTTCAAGTGTTCATTTCAGCATGTTATGAAGTTTACTGAATGAATGTGATTTATTAGTTCATAAACAGCTATTCCAAATAGATGATATTGAAATAGCTTAGCTTCGACGTATTCCTTAGGTTCCGTTTATCAATAACTATGACAACCGTTATGAAGTAAATTACAATGACGTATAAATTCAAAAGGCAACACAAAGAGTCAACTATAGTTTATTATTGAATAGTGCAGACAACAAATGTTACAAGCACACCAGGTGAATTTAAACAAAAAGCTAATACTTGCAAGCAAACGAGTACAGAGGTGGATTCAGAGTCATTTCAAACTGGATCAAAGCAAACCAAATCAGTTAATAAGATCCAAGCACACATATATAATATAAATAAGAGAGTAATAGATTCATTGAGGATATTTTAATGAGTAGCATCTAATGTACAGGAAGGAATATATACGTAGGCTGTCACATGTGACCAAGCATAGATGGTCACATAGACAGATTGTTACTGTTCGAATAACACCGTCTATTAAATATGTTAATTAAAGGGCCTAACAAAATCAACCCTATACAAACGTAATTGTACGAAGGTTTCTATAATGTGCTATTTTCTTGTGAATTATCATTGTAATCAGAAAGGGTTTTTGTGGAGATTCTGGTAATTTTAATAACTGAGATCATGAATCAATTGAAGCTAGACAACCATGAAAAAACCTAGAAGCACTGGATGGCCGTTTTGTTCTATTGTGAAACTTCTCAGTGGAGTTCAACCGAATCACTTGTGAGATAATAATTCACTGATGACAATAGTGAATGTATCCCCCGATTTCATGGATTAGTTATAGTTAAACTTTAACATCATTGAATACCAGTTGAATAATCTAGTTGGTTAAGTGCCTGGCACTCAAAACTGATAGGTCCTAGGTTTGAATCTCACAGGGGGTGAGATCATGGATGCGCACTACTGAGAAGTTCTACAATAAGACAAAACGGCCGTCTAATTCTTTCAGGTTTTCCATGATGATCTGAATTATTGAAATTATTATGGTTTCATCATAATAGTGTTAGTGTTTCGATGAATAAGAAGGTATTTATTTTATTCATGTTAAGTACTAACTACAATATGTAATCATTGGTACAATTTAGAATACAATGAAGTAAGATAGTATATCTATTAGATGATCAGCTATTTCATTTAATGACTGATGAGTAATTGAATAATGATAAGTATTAGTACATTATAGGTACTAAAACTATAATATAAGCAAAGGTGGATGATAGTGGCTAGCAGTGGAATGCAGTTTGACGCGCGTTTCGTCCTATTTGGGACTCGTCAGCTGGATGTACCTGCATCTCAGAGTTGATGTTCACTCCGGGACTCGAACCCAGTACCGTCCGCTTCAAACGCCATCGCGTTATCCACTTAGCTACTGAGTCCTGATAGCCACTTACTTGTGCAATGGGGTGAAGTTTAATTCACTTGATATTGTTTTTGTTTTTCATTTGTTTGAATCTTCCCATTGATGTTTAGGACTGAAATTGTTCAGTCTCTTATTGGCATATGTGCATACTGTGCGTATGCCTCGATATTGCCTTAATTTACAAGCATTATAAGCAAAGGTGGATGATAGTGGCTAGCAGTGGAATGCAGTTTGACGCGCGTTTCGTCCTATGTGGGACTCGTCAGCTGGATGTACCTGCATTTCAGAGTTGATGTTCACTTCGGGACTCGAACATCAATGGGAAGATTCAAACAAATGAAAAACAAAAACAATATCAAGTGAATTAAAACTATAATAGTTATTACAATATGTATAGCTTCTATGATTCATCATGTTACATTCTAACCAGATAGATATAAGATACTAGTCTATTCAGTTTATGGAAGTAACGGGACATATAATATAATGTTACTATACATAGTAGCCTCAAATCAAGTGGTTGTTTACTATGTGATTATCCTTTCTATTTAGTTATGAGAAACAGATTCGTAATACCATCTCAGTGTAATTCACATCTACTTCAAATATAAACTTTCTATGTTTAATATGTTTTTGAAAAATTCCAGATCATTGGTATTCCCTAAGATCAAAACTATACTGACTGTGAATAATGAACTCAATTATGAGTGAATGAATGAATGAACGAACACTGTAATGTTGAGTAGATTTCTGTTTACGGAATGAATTATCCCAACTGATTTGTTCACATAACTGAATAGTTTATATTTCTTAATGAATAAATATTGAAATGATTAAGATTATGAATCAATTGAAGGTAGAACCACGATGAAAAACTTAGAAGTACTGGACGGTCGTTTCGTCCTATTATGAGACTTCTCACTGACAGTGCACATCCACGATCTCACCCCTTGAGAGATTCAAACCTAGGAGCCATTGGTTTCGAACACGAACACTTAACTACTAAACCATTGAGCTGACCAGCATCTAATGATGTTAATATTTAACTTCAACTAATCTACAAAATTGAACAACATATCCATTATTGCCTTCAGTAAGTTATTATCTCACAATAGACTTGATTAAACTCCACTGATTACTTATTACTTCTTACTAGAACTTTAAGATATATACCTTTTGAAGTCTATCACTAATGAGTATATGTTGATGATTAACAGAAGGGGATTTTGTGAAGATTGTCATAATTTCAACAGTTCACATCATGAATCAGTTAAAATTATTAGAATCTCTAGAAAATCCCCTTTTTGATCATCATAAACATATTGATCAGAGAATATATCAACTTGTGTTTTCCACAGTGATTAATCTATACTGATGGCTGCCCTACTTGAATATCTGCGCTACGTATTCCTCCCATCTAAATATTTTATCAAGTTATCTGTATTCTTATCTATTGAGCTCACAATCTATTCAAGCGCGTTTATGAAAAGTTTACAATTATTCTCTATATGGATTACAAAAACATACAACCAACGACATCATAATGACTTGTAATATACATTGAAACAAATGAACGTTATTGTGATGTCAATTATCGAACTCCTAAGATGTAACTGGACATCATTGAATATTTATTGTCAGGATTCATCAAGATATAAAAAAAGGGAACATGTTGAATTACTTTATGCTGACAATTCAATAGTGTACCAAACAATATAATGTTGAATAAAGCTTATAATAATAATAATAATAATCAAGTTATAATATGTTCACTAATCTATCTGTCTATATATATATATTGCCCCCAAATGCCCTGGTACGGCCGAGAGTGGGGAGAGTCCGCTCTCCATCTCGAAATGCTCTCACATGGCCACGCGTACACAGCCCCTGCCAGGGAAGTCCTACTCACTGTCTTCACGTGGCGGGGGTGTTTTATAAGAAAATGAGAGGACGAAAAGCGAATGTCCGGCGCTTTAACCGGATCCCAAACCAATGGTGCACATGGGATAGCTCCAGTATCGTGAAGGAACAAATGGCGTATGAATCAATGGTTGGTTACCGGCTAACTAACATGGGACTGCATCTCCTCACGATGCTCCACTGCCTTGTGGATCAGACGTGTTCAGGTCAAAGGCTCGGGGTGTGGCCCCCTAAGAAAACCACCTGTTTCGGTTTGGGCACCCGAACAGTATCACAGCCCTCACACAAATCAATTGAGATTCGTGTGGCGCATATGTACTTGGTGCCTCCTTGTACCTATACTTATGTGTTAAATAAATAAATAAATAATCTATATTTAAATTACTGAAATAAATATCATGAATATATTAGATGAGTGTTTCGTCCTAATGTAAGATTCTTCAATAGTATACATCTTTAAAGATCATCAACACATTATCATATATACATTGATTGATTTAATTAAATAAAGTAAAAGTCAATTGACAAATTTAAACTTACTGATTATTCCATTGTATATTGATATTGATATTTAATGATTAGTGATTATATTGATTGATTGAATTATTGATTGAATGAACAATTTGGATAATGATTTTTTCTTTTTTTTGTTTTTTTTTTGTTTTTAATTAGTAAACATAAAGATCATAATGTATAATCTAATCTAATTGTTTCATTCATCATATACAATATGACTTGTGATGATGATGATAATGATGATGCCTTTATATATATAGAAAGCTATTAGATGTATCCAATGTTTATAATATGATGAATAAGCTTTAATCATATTCATGTTTCATAGTGAATAATAAATAAATGATCATTGAGAAGAACTCTTCAATAGAGATAATATAAAGATGAAATTGTTAAGATCCATTATTATGAATAATAACTTAAATGATAAAGTACTACTTTTGTTATGAATAAAGACAAGTTATACTATGGTTGATCGCATTTCCATCTACATCATCATCGTATCATTATTTGTATCATCATTTACAGTTATAAAATGAATAAAATAACAAATATAATAAGTATATAAAGTGTGTGTGTGTGTGTGGATGTGTGTGTGTGTGTGAGTGTAGATGTACACCTTAACAAATTGAATAAGTTTAAATTGAGAAAATCAATAATTTAATTAATAATAATGATTATAATAATCAATATTTATAATATTCATGTTTATATAGATGATCAATCTTCATAGAACATGGTAAGGTGACTTGTATATATATATATAAAGATACCCACTTAGATGATAGTCCAGGTTAAGTTATCTCATCGATGATAATGAATGATACGAAATGTAACTGGTTATCATGTATTAGGAAGGTTTATTCATGAACAAGTGTAATGTACCCTGTGAATAGTAGAGAGAAGAAGAAGAAGATGATGATGATGATGATGATGATTAACTATGACCTAAATAAAAAAACAGATGAATACAGATGTGTGTGTGTATGTATGTTGTTAATAGGAATCATGAATTAGTTTACAAGACACTTTTATATTCACACCTTGTTAAAACAGAGTAGGGACACTTTACTGCTAATAACAGCACTACTACTACTACGACTACTACTACAAACACTAGTACTGTGGTGTGTGCTACTTATGTAGACATAAGTAGTATATGACGTGAGCACTGAACAGAATGTCTGACGGCAGAGAGATAAGAAGATCGAACAATAAAGAATGAAGACAGAAGGTAATTTGTATGAAAATGCAAGAACAAGGCGATTCTGAGTGATTTGAGACAATTGATGAACAATTTGCAAATTAACGATTCAATACATGGTTGTTTGATTTTACTAAGTAGTTCTGTAATTGGTCGATAGATGCGTTGGATTGTTCCCGCTGGTGCTTTATTCACTACAGTACTACTACTACCACTACTCCTAACACAATTATTACTACTACTACTACTACTACTACTACTACTACTACTACTACTACTACTACTACTACTACTACTACTACTACTACTACTACTACTACTACTACTACTACTACTACTACTACTACTACTACTACTACTACTACTACTACTACTACTACTACTACTACTACTACTACTACTACTACTACTACTACTACTACTACTACTACTACTACTACTACTACTACTACTACTACTACTACTACTACTACTACTACTACTACTACTACTACTACTACTACTACTACTACTACTACTACTACTACTACTACTACTACTACTACTACTACTACTACTACTACTACTACTACTACTACTACTACTACTACTACTACTACTACTACTACTACTACTACTACTACTACTACTACTACTACTACTACTACTACTACTACTACTACTACTACTACTACTACTACTACTACTACTACTACTACTACTACTACTACTACTACTACTACTACTACTACTACTACTACTACTACTACTACTACTACTACTACTACTACTACTACTACTACTACTACTACTACTACTACTACTACTACTACTACTACTACTACTACTACTACTACTACTACTACTACTACTACTACTACTACTACTACTACTACTACTACTACTACTAACATTCTACT